>VMBQ01006747.1:0-52928 GCA_007657795.1 Dreissena rostriformis | reverse complement strand
CTATCACGCGATGTTGCGTAACCTCGTTGTTAGTGCTTTCTAGTCCAGTGGGGTTAAATCTGATATGTCTGGGAAAAGTTCTTAGGTTCTCAACAGTTAGTGGCGATTTCTTCTGTAAATCTCAATTGCACGGATGATAACAAGATTCTGCGTTAAAGCTGACTTTTAAATAAAGTTAGGAAATTTACGTTTCTAAATAATTAAATAAAAAATTATTGTTTTTTTTTTCACTTGTTAGTCGCATATCCACCGCATGAAATATGTGTTATTATAGTCGAACCACACGATAGTGTTCGTAGAAAAAGATTATACTACGGTAGATCACATTATGTGTGTCCTCACATTGCTTTGTATGAGTTTATTTCTTCACCATCGAAATATATGGTACGTCTATATTTGATTAACATGCAGTTTTCTTTCGACACATTCAAATCACACGTTCATAGCCTCGTCATGCGAACATGGGTCTTATGGCGTTTCGGCCAGCGTAGCTCAAGCCCAGCCTGCGCAATTGGGAATTCTGGTCAGAGGCGACGCTGTCCGCTATAAAATCCCGTAATGTTTAATGGTACCATTTTGCATCTCCTTCCCAGATGGCATCAGACCCATTTTCGCATGACACGGGTCTTTAAAAATCTTATTGCGTATTGTAAATGACACATTTTAGCACAATGCTTTTCAATATAAAATGGAATTCAAACTGTGTTATTTCTAGCAAACTGACATATAAGGATAGCCTATTCATGCGTTCAGGAACGATTTCCAGACGGACTGACCGAGTACCGCAAAAATGTGTGGGTAGATAATTAAACGAGTTTCCTATTATCGTGACACTATACTCTTAAAGTCGTTTTTTGTTTTCTCATCTTGAAAGCAAAACTATGTAATCAACGTTTATCGATAGACAATTATGGTTTCCCCTGACGATTACAGACTCTGAAATTCAGCTAGATTGATTTTAACGCGTAATTGTAACTTGGCCACAATTTGTGTCTCCGTGTCGTTTGAACATGCAGAGAGTACTTATGAATTCTTTACACAGAACAGTGTAACATCCTTTACGCTGTGCACAGACGCAGTGATGTGTCCAAAGTTCTCTCGAATCAGCCAATGAAATATTCGAATGTATTCATTCGGGTCTGCTGGATTTATGTAGAGGTCATTTAAGGTGAAGTGCTGGGTAAAACAGCTACCCCGAAAAAGCGCATTAGTAATCTATATCGATGTTAAGGTCAGAGACTGGCTGACACCGTGTGAACTGCCAGGGCAACAAGTAATGCATCAAAAACAAAGTACGAGTCAACAGCGTTGCCTTTATGACTACCTAATTCGTGAGATAAAGTATTGCTCGCAGATTTTTTTTATTTTCATCAATTATCTTCTTGTATATTTTTAATTGTTATATGTTGTCAAAAAATAATGTTTTGTTAAGGGAATATCCACCATGAAATGATATTCTCAGTGTGATAGGTCTCGATATTCTAAAACTAATCATTTAATATGATGGTGATTGCAAATTTTATTTTATATTAACTGGTTCTCATAATTCAATTTTCATCATTTTTTCCATGCTTTCAGAACGTCTAAAAAGGGACATGTTGTTGTTATTTTGTCTAAGTTGTTTCTATAACATCAATAGGATGATAAACAGTGCACATACCTCTCGACATGTGCCTTAAGGCACACTCTTTTAAAATTTGAATGGTTTGTGTATATTTCAAATTAGCGATTTAAAAAGCGATAACTGAATTTTGAAAAATGAGTTGCGTCAACGGTTATGCAATAGGGAACAACTTCAGTGCCTTCAGCGCTTTGATTATATCTAGCTCATACCTGTGTTTGTTTCGAAGACAGACGTTACAAAGCATCTTTTTATGATCTTCACAAAACATCTCTAGCTTGAAATCGTCACCGTGCTCTATACACATTTCTAATGAATACATTCCTTTTGCTGTTTTAGAGTTATTTTGACCTCCAACAATTTTTCCTTCAGTACTTGGACCTTCAGCTGTTTCTGTCACAGAATGATCCTTGTGAAGTTTGTTGTGCATTTTAACACAGTCGTCACAAAAATGTTTCGAACATTTCAGACAGTGAAATAGTCCTTTTTTGTTAATGGCATCATCTGCGCAGATTGCACAGCAAACGTCGAAAACTACATCGGATCCTTGTTTGTCCGATATACCTATGTTTGAAGCCATTTTAGTTCTGAATGATAACTAGTACATGCATTCAACTCAACATCAAGTTATAACTGTTATCGCATAATAATGGGTTCAAGTGATACAGTGATAAGATATATTTTCCTGATTAGACCATACTTCATTTAATACTGTATAGGGTCCACATCATTTGTTCACATGTTACGTCCCATATACAATAACCAAAAGATGAATCGGTTACAACACTACTTGTAATATCTCGATGAATAGTAATGTACATGTCTGATAACTCAACGTTCTAAATAATGACCACACGCTTACACATAACGCGAGCTTTGTGTTTGCAAAATGAAATTATGTGAATTCAGAAGTCAGTTATATACTCGCTCATGTGGACACTTAGGCATGTACTATGTGTATTCTAGTGTTTAAAATTAGTAAACGCATAATTAAAAGTACTAGTATCTTATGTTAATATTTATATACATATGTTTATACATTTAATTGCTGCAAAGTACAGTAATATGTTGAGTCACATACGATGTCCCGATGTACGTCGAAACATGTAGATTTATTTAGGTGAACAGGCAATACGATATTATCTTGGAACTCTCTGCAACGAAATTCCCAGGTACAAAAGTTCTTATGAATATGCTTACACATTTTGAATACTTTATTTTTAGAGCAATTCTCAAACTACATTAAAATGCCACATTTTCTTAAATAAAGGCCACAACTAAGCTGTTGTAAGACACTAACTTGCACACAATTAACCCGTGCACAATTGTCTGTTTGTCGCTGTCTGGCATAAACCAACAATACCGGACTGACGGGACGAATACGGTCAAATGTTTATGATCTCACACTCTGAAAGTGAGGCCATTTTCTTGACATTCCTTGGACCAGTCTTAGTAATGGCTGCGAGTACATATCGTGTGTAAGAGAACTGGGGCCAGTATTCTCATTGCGAGTACATATGTTGTGTGTAGGAGAACTGGGACCAGAATTCTCATTGCGAGTACATATGTTGTGTGTAGGAGAACTGGGACCAGTATTTTCATTGCGAGCACATATGTTGTATGTAGGAGAATTGGGGCCAGTATTCTCATTGCGAGTACATATGTTGTGTGTATGAGAACTGGGGCCTGAATTCTCATTGCGAGTACATATGTTGTGTGTAGAAGAACTGGGACCAGTATTTTCTTTGCGAGTACATATGTTGTGTGTAGGAAAACTGGGGCCAGTATTCTGATTGCGAGTACATATGTTGTGTGTAGGAGAACTGGGGCCAGTATTCTCATNTTTAAATGATGTCTCTTCTTAGCGAAAATCCAGTTTAGGTGAAAAGTGTCGTCCCGAATTAGCCTGTGCGGACTGCACAGGCTGATCTGGGACGACACTTTACGCGCATGCATTATGCCCAGTTTTCTCAAAACACGACACATTTAATGATGAGTTGATTAGATGTGAGATGCAACTATCAATGTAAGGCATATGCTTAAAATCTTCAGCGTAAAACAAACGATGTGATTTCATTAAAATGCAAATTTTCTCCATGAATAAAAGCTGTCTATGGACATGTACCTTTGGTGTCAGTGCCAATTTCCACCTACAAGTATATTGCAAGACTGTGCATTTTTTTTTAAATTTCAGAGTAATTGGGGGTTTTAATTATATATGAAGCCTACATACGCTACTGAATTGAAGATAAATAACCCTGGTTCGATACTAGATATTATACAAGATTAAATATATAGTTTAATAATAGATATAATCAGACGATATAGATATCTCAATAATGTGTAATCGTGTCAAATTTGTTCACGTGTTTTTAGGCCAAAATTATTTATTTTACAAAGACAAAGATCATTTAGTACACTGTATGCAACGGTTATTAAAACCTCTGAATAAAATTCAACTAATCTTGAATGTTCCATAATAGCCGATCAATACGAATTAATTTTTAATGGGTTACGTGTAAGTTTTTGTCCAATAATTCTACATATACTATTCGTTTTTTTTTTCAGTAAGCTTACTTACTATGAGCGTGACTTTAATAATGTTACGTTATTCTAGTATTCGCGGTCATTATATAAATAAATGTCGTGTTCTGAGAAAACTGGGCAAAATGCTTGTGCGTACATTGTCATCCCAGATTAGCCTGTGCAGGCCGCACAGGCTAATCAGGGACGACAATTTACGCTTTTATAGAATTTTTCGTTTAAATGATGTCTCTTCATAGCGAAAATCCAATTTAGGCGGAAAGTGACGTCCCTGATTAGTCTGTGCGCACTGCACAGGCTAATCTGGGACGACACTGTACGCACATGCGTTATGTCCAGTATTCTCAGAACACGACTCATATTAGTATATTTAATGAAACATATTCACGCTTCTTCGTAAGTTGTTCAGAGCGATACTACAATGTTTTTGAGCTGTTACATGATACTCTTTTCAAAGTAATATCCCTTGAATAAGCGATTTAAAAACGTACATGTTCTACAAATTAACATCGTTAAATTGGTTGAGAAAGTGGTCGTCGAACGACAATTATATGTATAATATCACTGAAAGTCCGGTTTTCCTAGCGTCCTGAATTTGGTTTAAGCAGCTGGAGTTCATTACCGTTTCTCTGACATAATAATGGTGGTAACGCAATCGAGAGGCAGCTAAAGACATAACGTAAATTACGTCATCCACTTATGAAATTTTTTTAATCGTTTAAACGAAACACCCGCGCATAATCACGTCAGTTAAAGATTGCCGGGCGAAAGAAAGTCATGTTATCGAGCAATCCATGTCTAGAAAAACAAGGCATACTATCTGATATTCCCTGGCAGAAAAAAACAACAAAAAAAAACCGCTGTTGTACCAGGGGTCAAAATGCCTTTATGCAAATAAATACAAAGCCATATTAAATGGTCCACTAGTTAATAAATACGTTTTGTATTCGAATATGATATATCGAAAACCTGGAAATGTGCTTGTTCACTTTTGTTATTTTTAAAGTGGGGCTAGAGCTTGGTGCGTAGGGCGCAGATGATATGTACGGTTTAGTACGGGTTTAGTACGGTCTATACCGGTTTTTAGCTTTTCGCGTTGTAAAAATTGTTCCCCTTAGATATATTTACACCATTTTGGTGTCAAATACGTTTAGGCGGCACTTTGCACAATGCAAAGTGATTTTCCCAAAATATAGGTCCTTTTTATGCCCCCCCCCCCCACATTGTAAGTTTGTGTTTTATATGATGTTATGAAATGATTACTGTGCATTATGAAAGTCACAATCCTGTATTCTCTGTGTAAGGTTAATTTTGTGTCGTGTTCTAAAGGTTGTGACGTTAAATTTTGCAATTCGTTTAAGAGAGCGATTATTCCTTGTGTATGCAAATCTATCTGCTATCCAGATACTATGCTATTGTGTAATGCATAGGACAGTACATTTTTGCTGTTTATAGGTCTTAGGCCAAGGCATTTATGTCTGCCTGAGTTCTTGGTTCGTCTATGCATGCATACTGTACCGGTCCGTCCGGGAAAAAAGGCTGACATTCAGCTAGGACACATGTTTTTCTGTGTTTAATGATTAATAGATTAAGGCATTTCACATTCTGATTTGTTTATTAGGCATACCTGTATGATATTCTTATTATAACCATTGATCATGTATGAATTCTGTATGGTGGACTTATTGGTGTTAATTGTACACTTTCAGTCATTTACCTTGTCTCTCCGTAATGAATAAAAGAGGAAACAACCATTAAGGCTTTGTCGTTACATGGAAATGCTTTATAAAGTGCATTTCAAATATGTCCTTCATTATTTATTAGTTTTATCATATCAAAATGACGTGAAGAAAGCGGAACAAAGAAAGCAAATGAAATTTCTTGGAATAATCATTTACAAAGCAACAAATATACCTGTTACTGCTTAAAAAATTTGTGTGTGTGATTTATTTTAATTATTATCGATATAGAATTAAATATCAAGTAAAATATTGAAATGAAATCAGCTGTATCCTTCTTCACCTAAGGAGATTTATTTATTTTGATGTCTTCATTTTAACGTTTAACACTTAAATAAACGTCTTTTGGGAGTGGCAAATTTTCATAGAACACGTCTTATCTTATCCTTAAAGGGACTGTCCAACAGATAAAGCGTCGAAAGACGCGAAACGATATTTTGGGAAACTACCAGGATTGCCTATATAGCTAAAAAATATATCCGCTACAAACATGAGCGTGGGCGGTCGAGTGGTCTAAGCTGGTAGCTTTTTACTCCAGGAATCCAGGGGTCAGTGGTTCGAGCCCTGTTGAGGGTTCATTTTTTTTCCTTTTTTTTTGTATTCTTGTGTGTTTTGTACTGAAGATTTTTAGTTCAAATGTTTAAATTTATCAATATAAAGCATTTACAGCATTTAATGACAAGCTTCAATACATGCCACAATCTGTTGGACGGCCCCTTTAAAGATAAACTTTACCATTTGATATTAT
The DNA here is from genome assembly GCA_007657795.1 of Dreissena rostriformis. Lineage (NCBI taxonomy): Eukaryota > Metazoa > Mollusca > Bivalvia > Myida > Dreissenidae > Dreissena > Dreissena rostriformis. Next base: position 46,276 of record VMBQ01006747.1, on the reverse strand, counting down.
GTATTTAAGCTTTATTTAACAACTTACGAAATTTAATAATGATCACATTTCATGCTTTTATATATGTTATTATGTTACTATATCATGTAAACGCATGGACTGTATGTACATTTTATCTTGAATAAACATACTATTATTTTGAAAAAATATGACTGCTATGTTTATTAATTAAAACAAAATCGACTGCAAGCTGGAGGGATTCGTCCAAATCAGAATTCTTAAGGCTCATGTGTGATCTGAAAGTACATAGTCAATTAACTAATTGTATAAGTAATATAGCCACTTCTTAATATAACATTTAATCTAGAAAATGAGGCCACCAATTCTTTACAAGAACAATCTATTTCCAGCTCGGGTGTATTTATTTAGGCCTTTACGATTTAAACCTGCGCTGATCGGCAGCTTTCAGTTTATATACAAAGATCGATGAAAGCATGTTAACCTATTTTTAATTAAAATACTTGATAAATGTTCATTTTATACATTAATATTTTTTTAAACAAGCTTGAAGTATACATAGCATTTAAGAATATATTTTTTTACTTATATATAATACACGTTTTAGACAGAGCCGTTTATATGTAGAACACCTACGACTGAAACAGCATTAAACGCATCGGGTGTCTAAGAAAAACCAAATAAAACTACACCAGAATCAGTCAAGCGCCCACTCACTTTACAGTGCACGTGTTCTTTCAAATGAGTTTTATGAGCGGATGGTTCTTAATAAAGAACGCTTAACTTCCTTTTTCTAAAACCTTTTTCGTCCGACAATATTTTGACGAACTTTATTGGGTCACCCAACAATTGTTGTGTGAGAATATTTCAAATACAGTCAATGGTTTATGACAATGAGAGTTGCCCCAAAGTTTCCAAGAAAGCTCTTTGTACCGAAAACGTCCCTGTCCACTAGCGGTCATGTCATGGATTAAAACATATCCTGTGGTAAAGGATAACATTTAATTATAGCCATAAACGGAAACTGCCCAGCTCTTAGGAAGCCATATTTTGTATGTCCCCCAGTCTATACTGGAGGACATATTGTTTTTGCCCTGTCTGTTTGTTGGTTTGTTTATCTGTTGGTTTGTTTTCACAAACTTAAACATTGGCCATAACTTTTGCAACATGGAAGTAAGCAACTTGATATTGGGCATGCATGTGTATCTCATGGAGCTGCACATTTTAATTGGTGAAAGGTCAAGGTCATCCTTCAATGTCAAAGGTCAAATATATTGGTCAAAATCGCTCAAAAGGGGACATAGTGTTTCACAAACAAATACCTTGTTAATATATGTAACACAATATGTTTTGAAGAATCTGTAGGAAGGTTCAACCAAGGAACATTTGTGTGAAATTATATTAATATCCAGGCAATGCATTCAGACATTTAATATCAGTTTCCAATAATGCAAGAAAAAGGCAGCCATGTTTTCACGAATAAAAATATTGTGAAGAAGTTAGGCAAAGGATAATTTAGGGAACATTTGGGGGAAATAATTTGGAAATAAAGGCAATCATTTCAGCCGGAAAGATTATAAAAATTGTCATATGATCAACCCAAAGACATAACAAGAAGTTTCATGTTTGATTGAAATATACTAAAAGGGTTTCAGAGAAGACATCGTTTAGGTAAATTGTTGACGACAACGATGGTCTCTGACTAACGGTTATTGCACACAATTTAGCACTTTGTTATAAGGTGAGCAAACAGGTTATGCCTTCAAAGTGTCTTCTATATAGATAGATTTAAACAGCTTAACATTGGCATACAATCACAAATTTAATTAATCACACTTAAACACAACAAGTCAGAACTGAAAGTTTATTTAAAACACAAGCATTTACAACTCGTTAACTACGTGTAGAAAAAAAACAGACAACACGAATTCATAAGCATCAGAAAAATCATGAAAAAACGAACCCAACAATTTTTTTTGCATTTTAAACAAAAAAAAAACACATGAGAATGCATGGATTGTACGAGTCTGCTCGATTTGTATGTGTACAATTGCATAAAGCTAAAGGAGATACAAACGTTTTTTTTTAAATTTTGTTCGACCATTATCCGATTTTAATTTAAATGTTTTGTAGGTTAAATATAATACAGAAAGACAGGAAATGACTTTTTTGTCACAAAAATAATACTCTCACAAATCTATGTACTAGTGGATCAAAGAATAAATGATTTAACACTGACATTTGCAAAACGTATCAATACAGATTTTCTGGTTTCTTTCCATATTCTTTCTTTTATAAATGTAAGGTATACGCATTTTTTAAATTATACCAATGACAAGTTGGCACGAAATGCGATTCGCATAGAAAATAATTTGCATGTTCTCTCAGTTCTTGAAATGTTTTGATGCATAACAATTTCAATTTTTTTACAAAGGGGATGAAATGCCAAATTTGCAATAATATAAATATGTATAACTTTTTAAATTTCCTTTTTTATCAAGAACATCGATCTTTTTCAAGAGTGGGATTACTATTCGTTTGAAGAAACAATGAAAACATTAAAAAGGTATATCGACGGTATTGCAACCACTAAAAAAACACTTTTAAAATATTATCATTTTTTTTAAATATGAAACCGTATATACCGTCGATATGCATATTTGAGTCGTGTTCAGAAAAAACTGGGCATAATGCTTGTGCGTAAATTGTCAACCCAGATTAGCCTGTGCAGTCCGAACAGGCTAATCAGGGACGCCAATTTTCGCTTTTATGGAATTTTTCGTTTAAATGATGTCTCTTCTTAGCAAAAATCCAGTTAAGGCTGAAAGTGTAGTCCCGGATTAACCTGTGCAGACTGCACAGGCGAATCTGGGATGACTCTTTACGCACGTGCATTTTATCCAGTTTTCTCAGAACACGACACATTTAACAATGATGAAAACAAACTAAGTGTGTTGAAAATAACGCACTCAATACAATCTATGCAAAATGGACGTAATCAGTGTAATGCTATGAGATTGAAATGTCAAATCCTATAGAAACCCATTGTACCGCTCTTATTTTGCTACACCGAAGTTTTCAACACTTCAAAACATTTAATTAAACGCTTAATATTCTACTAGCTAAAACCAATTACAGTTCTATTGAAAATATTCAATCTGTACAAAAATATAAGAATTTCGAAAAAGAAAAATCATAATTCATGTTCACAAAAGCACTAATTTAATTACAATGTCCCTAAAGCTTTCTTTACGATATAACTACCTTATGCATTACGTGTACATGATATTCAGACGAATTTACTTATTCTAATACTATGGAACCTTTTGATATAAGACAAAAATTTAGTACACGCGTAATTTTTTTTCTTTGAGACAAAAAATCTGTTTCAACATTGCGCAAACGGAATGCTAGTACATCAACTCGTATACTTAAGGTCTGTCTGTCGTGGTGGATAAAGTGTCCGCATAGCGCTTGGGATCAAGGGCTCGATCACCATTGTGTCGTGTTCTGAGAAAACTGGGCATAATGCATGTGCGTAAAGTGTCGTCCCAGATTAGCCTGTACAGTCCGCACAGGCTAATCCGGGACGACACATTCCGCCTTAACCGGATTTTTGCACAGGCTAATCTGGGATGACAATTTACGCATAAGCATTATGCCCAGTTTTCTCAGAACGCTGCCCAATTGTGGGAGCGATTAAAAAATCTTTCCACAGTCGCAAATTAATGGTTCTATTATGGGAACTTACTCGAAGGCGTCTCAATAATCCTTAGGCTTTCGATGCAACCCAGTTTAAATAAATTATATTTTAATAGTTTTATTCTACGTCATATTAATATTGTTCGCGCTGACACCAATGTTTGTGCGTCTACATCATGTTCCGTATTGTTGTTATTGGTGATATCATGTCAAAACAGAACATACATTTAAATCTCGCATATGTAATTTAAGGTATTGTTACACGAGACAAATATCCACCGTCGGTCCTCATCGGTCAAATGCGAAAAATACGAAAGATCCTTTTGGATCGATAGACACATCTCTTCTTCACTTACAGGTACGGATTGTTGCAATTTTACGAACGCCCAGTCATCGCTGTTCAGCCATTTACATCCAATGCTATTAGCAGGCCTGTAACCTCCTAGCCAATAGACAGGGAAGCTAAACCAATCACTGCCCTTAATCATTTGAACAAGGAACTTGTATTCCTCTCCGCCGTTTACAACAGCCAGGTGGCCGCTGTGTCGTTCGCAGCTCGCCCTTGCCTCGGTCCAGTTCCTTTGAGTTGAGGACATGAAATAACACGAATTGCGGAACCTCGGCATTCCAGTACTGCACCGCGTCTTTAAAAAATAAAACATTTTCTTTTAAATGCTTTGTAACGGAATGAACACTCCCTGTTTTGTCCGTTCATATAACAGAGAGGGGTATCATTTTTATATTGCATTTTATTTAAACATCACAAAGCAAAAACTCCTGAGATAAACAAGTACAAAAGGATTTTCATACTCTTTTTATCTACCTTTTAAATACATATTATTTCAAGAATATTTTAATAAAACAAGAATAATAGCTGCCGCTTATAAACAATGAACAACTTAATAAAAATAACCTTGAAGATCCTCCACTGTTGCCATCCTGCCACGTCCGTTCTAAACGTCACTTCCGTCATATTGTTACCAAGGATACACGAGCGACTTTCTACGTTGATTGCAAAACCAGCACACGTTGTTTTTCTTTCACACAACCGTGCACATGTCAACTCATTTATTGCAACAGTTTGGAGGATCACCGATCCACGGAAGTCAGGCTCCCCTATTTCTATTACTTCTAAGTAAAACGTTAAACAAATGTCCGCCATGATCAACCAGATGGTCAATATCACACCAACCAAATGCATGTTTTACTGTACACCAGATTCACATTAGATCAGTATTCATAAATGATATCAATGTGATTGTTTAGCCTCGCAGCTGTCCTTTTTAAACACACGAAAGTCATCCATGTAGTCTGGCAACGTGTGAGGTCACAAATCGATATAACCAGAACCATTAAATGTTCAATTGCTTTCATTATATTCATACATGGAAAACAAAATATCCATTACCAACGCGTCTTCGTGATTTTTTTCACAGTTATATTTCTGTCCAATATAAGCTGAATGTGTATGAAGATAATAAGTTCAAAGATATATCCGTTAAATAAGCGCAATGATAACGGGTCAGCTGCCTCAGTTCCTAGAGCGCAGGACTACACGTCCGATGATAACGGTTTCAGACTACGACCCAGCCAAATATGTTGTGTATGGATTGGTAAAAAAAAAATATGTTTATGGTCATTTTCTCTCTTCGTGTTGATTTACGTAGTGACCTAGTTTTTATTCCACGTGGCCCAGATGTGAATATTCGGCCGAGATTTTAACGAATCAAATTATCTTAATGAATTTCATGAAGATTAGGCAATTATTTTGGCCTCTTGCATGTTAATAATGTGAATGATTACGCCACTGCTCTCACGACTAACGACGTACACCGCACACCGCACGATAAACATGTGAACCACAACAAAATCGTGATCACAAAAGATTAACATGACCACATAGTTTTCAGTTGAGACACAATCGTGTTGATTATTAATTTACAAACCGAAAATGTATCCGGATAATGCTGATGATATTTTTTTCTTTTTTGAAATGGTTCAAACAAGTATATTTTTCATTATTTTAAGCTGTTGGACACAACCAATATATTTTTGAACGATACAATTAGTTAAAAGTACATTTTAATATGCTTTGGTCTTGTTGTTTTTAATGTTGCTAAAATGTCGACTGAGAAGCCAGACTAGCATAACAAATTTCAGCGCTTAATATTCCATTGATTAATGTTAAAATTCCTCTAAATGTGTCATTTGTATTACAAACAATAACTTCTTCATACAGATTATAATGTAAACAGTAACGATGTGAATACAGTCTTTTAAAACCATTGTGTAACAAAATAAAAATGCGATCGGTGTCAGGTCTTCATACAAAAAGACTTTTATTAACGTAAATGTGATGGCTCGTATAGCCTTTTTCGTATTCCTATTTTAGTTTTAATGCACAGGAAACATCTCCGAGTCTGTTAATGACTTACATATTAATGGACTTCGCCAAACAAAAGAAATACGTCACTGGAATATATGTTCAAAGTTCGGTCATTTAATCAACGGTTTGTATAAACAAGAGACTGAAAGCAACTTTCAAACTTGAAAGAGTGTATTCAGTACTTCATTGAACTATTATCCACATTATTCTAAAGTCAGCACAAAAACTGTAGTTTAAAACGGTACGTTCGATTTTCAAAACTGTTTATAGATTTTGGTTGTATTTATTTTTTCAAAATGCTTGTGTATTTTAACTTAACAACGCATAACGAAAATTCTTCTTCCAACCTTGGATATTATAAATCAATGACCAAATAATTAACGTTTACAATTCCTGTCAACACACAGGAAACGTTTTTAATGGATTCATTCTAGAAAGCACACGCTGTACATGATGAAGGAGACATATTTTTCATCGTTGAAAACATTTAGTTGTTCTAGAAATGATCAATACAACATTTGTTGAATTGATTGGTGAACTTACTTATTTCAAATATGTTTATTACAGAAAAACACATACATACAACTATGAAGGGTTATATCTTTCTTTTGCGATTTCAACGTAGAGATACATCTCCTTTTTATTTAATCACGCTCATTGAATGTAATATTTTCTGATATTCAGAAATCGATTTTCGACATTAAGAAAAACGTTCTGATAAAAAAAATCATCAATTTGTGAAATGAAGAATTCTAGACTATATAACAAATCGAATTATTGACGACATCAGAAAATCTTTTTTTGGATAGGAAACGATATCTACTTAAGTCTTCAACTGGGGCATCGATTACCAGGAAAATATAGCAATTTCTTGACGATCTATATTTAGACCAAAACGACTATCTCTTGATATTAGGAATCGGGTCTAAGTTTTATTCATGAATGTTTCATGATTAGAAAACCTTAATCTTGATATAAAGGTTTTGTTTTTAATCAGTGATATCAAAACTGTTTTCACAATAGTAAAAAGGAGCACCATACTGTTCACAATAGTAAAAAGGCGCACCATACTATCACTTATCAGATGCACTAACATTCATACACAAATATTTTATATATTTTATATATTTTATATATGACATTCATTTATGTCAGCGTTTTCTATTATCGTAAGTTTTTGTTCTGTATTTGACAGATATGTATAAAAATTTATATGAACACAGTATATGCAAATACTACAGATATTGCGCGGTATTGACTACAAACGATTCGGATTAGGAACAATGTCCTGGTCGATCGCATACGTGTACTGTTGAGAGAGACATCGATTTAAAAAAGATACGCCCTATAAATCTATACATTCTCAACTTTCTGAATCGCTAAACACACTGTTCATCAAATCTAGTTTTCTATTAATGTTAAGTGAAATGACTGTCAATCGATATGTCATATATTTTGTATATACGTTTTTCTCGTTTTTCTTCTTTTTGCATTTGTAAATCGTCCGGATGATTTTTTTTTCTGAAAAGTCATATGCTAACGTTCTCAAGGCCGCTTGTGGAAAGCTTGATGTCGCTGTGACAAAAGGTGACAGTGTATGAATGTGCGTGCTTCCCATAGTGCGGTTTTTATTACGGTCAAGATTGTCCGGAATGTAAAATCATCATTCAGTATGCAGTTAAAATAACTTTACCAATTTCCACCAAAAGGAGACATAATGTCGCTAATAAGATATCTTCCCTTAGCTCAACGGTCAATGTCACAGAGACACATTTTCAAATTTGGCCGGAACGCAGATTTTTCGGCAAATAACTTCATTATTCATCAGCGAATTTAAATATAACGTGTCACAGAGTTTCATCAATTTATATATACACACATGTAGCCAATTGTATAAATCTGGATAACTCTTATCCAGCGGATATATTTTGGTTATCTTCAATTTTATGATCATTTTTGAAAATAATCAAAAGTTATCCGCTGAATAAGAGTCATTCAGATTTAAATAATTGGCTGCGGCATACATTTACGCTTGCCGTTACTATACCGATTTGTTTTCCGTCAGTAACGAGTATGGAGTGCAAAATGATTTGATATTTCGATGATTAAAGTAATAACTAACACCAGGTGAGCTTGACACTCAGATATTTGTTTCAAATCCATAACAGATTATGTTAACCCATTTATGCCTAGCGTCTAGAAAAAAAGGCCTTGGCAAACAGCGTAGATCCAGATGAGACGCCGCATGATGCGGCGTCTCATCAGGGTGTACGCTGTTTGCTTAAAGGAATGTATGTGAGAAATATTCTAAAAACAGAAATGAATATACCAGACATCTCTTTTTTTGGAAATAAATTGATCCAATTTATAATGATGGGAGAGTCCACTCGGCATAAATGGGTTAGGGAGTCCATGTGTTTGGGGGATTAACTAGTTGGTTGCATCCGTCTGTGTTACAGCAATATTCGCAGCCGAAAGCTTGTGTGTAAACTAGCTTTTCGTTGAAATCCGTGCATTTGTCATCGTCTGAATACCTCAACCACCATCCATTGTAACAGTCGTCGTATGTGCCGCAACTGAAAAATAGTTCAAATATTTGTGTTGCTTCAAGGCCAAACATCATCGGAACACTCGGTATAAATTCCTTTGTCACTAAATCATAATAATAACGTATTAAAACTGCGTGACAAAATTTTGTTTTAATACATATTGATGTGCAAACTTATAACTGATGATATTCCACTTCTCTTTTAACATCTCCTCTATAGACCTTGAGAGCAACAATTATGTTACGACGTAAATAAGGACATTTGAGCACATGTAACGGTAACTATGGCCAGGCAAAACCCGCTGTAATGGTAATTTTAAATTCTATTGTTTTCATGTCGTGCGGAAATTGACCTTGAACCTTATTCATAAATACTATAACTCTCTAACCTTATCTCATGCGGTCAATCAGGAAGTTCAGCGTATTTCAGTGAACGTGGGTTCCGACGATGTTAGGCTTATCTTAATAATTTTTGTTCCAAATTAAAAATTGTAAAATTGGATATATGCAGTAACATCAGCTTGCGTACGCATCGATGTTTTACTTTTTTATTAAACTACATCACAAATATCGATTCTAAATATATAAACATTATATTAAAGTGTATAGAAAAATTAAAACATTTTTAGACAAATAGTGTATAGTGAAATATTTTTTCCAACGGATTCCACGGAAAGTTAAACCTCTCTCCTATCTTTCGCAAACTCATAAATGTTCATTCCCCAACAAACACATACATATCACTTTAGGGTTTTAAGTTGTATAGTTATAACACTCAACATGTGATTGCCATATAAAACGATTGGATAAGGGGCAGATTTATTTTCGCATCGGCATCGGTGGAGATTTTAATCGTAACATGCACATGTGCAAACTCACCGTCTTATTACTTCTCGTGATGCATCGGCGTGGTTTGTTAGCTCGTTTATACAGTACTGCTTGTCGGCTGGACAGTCTTGAAGGACATGCAACTGTTCACAGATTTCCGGCGGCCCTTTGCAGACGTGGCACTTTCCTACAAAATGATACCACAGTATTATAATATAAACATGACATACGTCTCTTTGGTTCTTTAATATTTATATGAACATGCTTTCATCTCATCTCCATATGTGGTCCCGTCTGGGACACGGGCCGCCGACCGCCTTTGTACAGGCGCCTCCATTCTTGGCGAGTCTCTCCAGCTGTCCCCACGCCTTTCCCATCTGCTTGGCATCTGCACCCATGGCTTGGCGGAAAGTGATTCCAGGCCGCCATCTCTTCCTCGTTTCTTGGGGGTTCCAGATTAGAGATTGTATTGTCGTGTTGAATGGAGCTTGCCTAGGGTGTGGCCTTTCCATCGCCACCGTCTCTGAAGGACGTCTTCTTCAACGGGCTGCTGCTGCTATGTTCTTCTCCATAAGTCTTCGTTGGAGATCTTGTCTGGCCAGTGGATCTTAAGGATCTTCATGAGGTAGGTGTTGATGAAGACCTAGATGCTTTTCATGTCAATATGTGTTATTCTAATAGTTTCTGTTTGATTAATGGTCTTTGAAAAATTAGTATAATTAAGAACCTTAAGTATTATAATTGAAAATAACATTATAATATTGAATTTGATCGATGCAATGCGATTGAAAATTAATTAAAACGAGTGTACAATACTTTACAAAATGTACGTAAGACAAACATCGATGAGTTAATAAGAATGTTTAACTGTTGAATATTTTAACCTTTTGTTTGCAGATTCTATTATCGACCAATTGTTAATATGCCCATTTAAACGTTATGTATTTATAATAAAAAAACGCAAACATACGTGGAGGTGGGTTTGGCTTTGTAGTTGTAGTTGTTTTGATAGACGTTGAAGTTGTTGCTGTGAAAAGAAAAGTTATAAATAAAACGGCTGTGATATCCGATGTGTAGATTTATTTGTGTTTCTTGGCTGAAGATATTCACATACCTGTGAGTGAAATAAGCCAATGTGCCTAGGCGCATACTCCGCCAAGATGTTAACGGACGACTTATGACCCAGTGATCAGGGGGAAAATGTGAAGCGCCTCTGAACGCTCATACTGTATGAAAAGGGCGCTATATAAATGTGGAATTTAAAAAAAAACGAGATTCGCGCATAAAACAGCAATTAGGTAGAAAGTCGAAAAGGTAAACTATTAGGCATAATTATCGACTTTATTTCGACTTTTAAGTTTGCATATTTCAATTCCAGTATGCTAATGACTTAATTAATAAAGATATATTTAAAATACTTATTATTACATAAAATGAAACAAAAATACTTGTTCCAAAGAATAACACAATAAAGTAATATCATAATAACGTTTACTTAAAATGTATACGTTTGACCTGAACCTATTAAAATAAAGGTCGCCGTGAAGATTTTTTAATATGGTGTCTGCCTAGCGATCGGGAGGTCACGGGTTCGATTCCCACAGTTGGAGCGTTCTTAAGATCTCCCCAAAATTAACAAGTTCTGGTTCTAGTCCCAGGCCTGATGCAATCGAGCTTAAATAAATAGGTTTAAACTAACCAAATAAGAACCGTTTGAGTCCAATACTTCGCATGACTTGACCGTGATATCCAAACACTACTTTTTCTTGTTGACGTTTTAGGCGGCTGTCTGAAATATGACGAAAATGTCTGACAATAGGAATGCTATACACAAAGTATCCTTACCAACTATAAAGCAGCTTAAGTTTTGAAATCGAGTTAGAACGATTAAATGGTAAAGGTTTTCTCTACAATGACAGTATTAATTTAAATATGATTGTAAGTTTATATTCTTTATATTAACATGGATAATAAAGCATACGTATATCTTGAATGAGAATCGCCTTCGTGTCGCAGGTTAATAAGGAACCCCGTCTGATGTGCATTTCCTAAATAAAATAAGAACACATGTATGAGTTTATATGTTAACCTTAAAACTCGTTTAAAAACATGCTCGCCCATTTAAACTGACGTTTTAACAACACTTTATGAACAATTTCAATGCTTGATGAATATACTACAGTTGAACACAATGAGCGGACTCTAAAATCTAATTGTCTGAAAAATCTTACTATATGCCCTCTTTTTTTTATAGAACAATAGTAAAGTTAAACAGTATGTGCAAACTCTAAAATATTATTGTCTGAAAAGTCTGAAAAAAACTAGTTGGCCGCGTTCTAATCCTTTCGTGCCTCGCATTGCATTTGTGCTCATATAAATACATTATTTTCGCAAACAATCACATAAACATCTATACAATTGGAAAGTTGAATGTCTGAAAGCGCTGGTCGAATGCCGACATATTTCGACAGCACCTCGATGAACATTTTCTGTTTTATTATTATTTATTATCAAGGAAAATATTGTTGTAACATTGACAAAGTATATAATGTCTAAAATTGCATATAAGGATACTTAAAGGCCATGGCGCCAGCTGACGTCGTTGTTTGTTTGACAAAAAAAAAACGTGTGGTTTGTCGTATTGCAAACGACAAACTACAACGTGAGGTTGTTCCGGTAGATTAACCCTTTTTAAGCGAAGCTTTTCACGAGATTTTTGCTCTTCTTAAAATCATGGAACTTCAATCCGGAAAAGAAGCCGTTAAAGGCTAAGGAGAAGTTCACGCGTGTCTATCAGGCCAGTAGTTATCAACCAAGCAAGAAGCACCAAACCAGATGTTACTGGTGCGACGCCACTAGGGACAGAAATGTGGCTTTTTGCATTTTAAATAATAATCTTAAATTATCATTTAACGCGTAATCCAATAATAGTATCTGACAATTAGGCAAAACCAACAGAAAAAATTATACATCTTACAATAATTTAGAAGTCTAATAGTGAATAACCATCGTTGCATCAATGACTGTGACCCAATCATTTCCGTCAGTGATATATCCATGGAAACATTCACCGTTGTCAAGGTAGCCGATGACGTCTGATCTGAGGTCTGGTTGGGAATATACTTCAGTCGATGAAGAACTGTCAACGCACACGCAAATGGTCGCATTTGTAAAGGATACTTGCCACCTCAGCAGCGCTAAAATACACAAACACAAAAACCGCATTTAATTGGTATTAAAGAAATGTACGAGAGAAAAGTATATAATGTTTAAATAGCATTTCTGGTGGCAATTTATAAAACTTTTAAATATTGGTCAATGATTGTGTTATCTTTAGCACGTATCGCCTCACAAACTTTCGATCCAGATATAGAAATTATAATCACGATCTCTCAGTATACGCTATAACAATATTCATCTGTTTTCGTTGCCAAGATTGTCTTCGAAGTGCCCTGTTATAAATACTCCATTTTCTGTTTTGAAATATAAAAAATGTAAACTTCTGTCTATTTTATAATTTCAACCTCAACTATATTTCTATTTCATAAAATGCCATAACCGTAACATATTAATAGGAAACTTTGCTTTTTTCAAAATAATCTAAAATTTACGTACATTCGTTTTAATTTTAGACAACAATTTATACTGAAGGACATGAAAACAAAATGTCAAAGTCGTAAGAACAATTTTTTTCCGTCGACCTGCCCTTAAAGTCCTAAAAAAACATGGTCTTAATAACGCAAAGTGTTCTTCAAATGTCCTCGCAAAATTCAGAAATATGTGAACATAAATGAAAATAATTAGGGAAATAGAGTACTATTTAAATCGTATGGTTTACTATTTGCAATCCTTACCAGGTGGTATTTGTTTTTTAAACTAACCTAAAGCATGTAACGATAAAGCGCACAGACGATCGAATGTAGATTGCTGATTTGGGTGTATAATGATAATTTGTTAATGTGAGGAAATATATGTTTGGGAACAAATAAAGAGGACGAACGAGGGATCAATTTTCAGCAATATATTGTCATGGTGAGAGTAATTGCCAATTTGTTAACTTGCCTTTAATTAAATTTCAACGGCGGATGTAAACGTGAATTTCTTAACACTGATACTCATTTTAGTCAAGCATTAACTTTGTGTTTAAGTGTATAAATACACAACTCATATCAAGCAAACACATTGTTTAATATGCGTCAAGTATACCCTCTTTCAAAGAAGATAACAGATGTTTGTACCGAAGGATAATATAATTGATAATTCTTTTTTCTACATGTTCAGAAATTATCCACATACGACTTTTGTATTGTGAACGATTTGTTTTCATCTTTTTTTATCTAAAAGCTTAACAATATTGTTTGCTTTGAATTTTGACTTTGCATTATCTTGATTTTGAAAGGCAGTATTACTGTTCAACCTTTCATGGTGAACAATACTGAAACGTCTATACTTTATTCCAAAGTAGATTATTCCACACTATTATAAAATTACGGGAGTCACATAGCCTCTTTCGTTTAAGGTTGTCTTTGACGGTTTTTTGCATAATTTTAAGTTTGTCATTAAATATTAAGTTATGCCAACACCTCTTTTCTTCAAAGAGACGGCGGTATATTGCTTTCCACCTGCCCGTTGGTAGGTCGTCAAGTCGGTCGGACCGTAGGCTCTTTTCCGTGCGATATCTTAGGAAGCTTTTACCTACTACCGTGCGAATCGGTATGATGGTAACGTGTGAACATAGGAAGACGCCATTCCACATTGAGGTCAACAGGTCAAAGGTCAAGTTCAAAGGTGCTCGTAACGTGATTTAATAGTAACAATAGCCATTGTATGAAGTAATTTTAAGTTAGTTAAAACGAATGAAAAAACACCCCTTTCCATTGTGATAAAATACCATCTTGGCATAATTCAATGCCTTAATTGTTGGATAGATTATGGAAGTGACAGTTGTTAATGCGTTCAAGAATTTAATCCGGATTCACATGTTGTTAACAAATACAGCGAGGCAGACATTATTTAGCCATACGGGGATTTTTTGTTGGCTGATGTCTAGCACATGTTTTGTCACAGGACAAAACAGGAAAAGTCCTCATTATCCAAACTGCGCTCCCTTGCGTTAGGGTTTTTATAGTAGTATTGTGATCTTTGAATGCAAAAAACTAATTTGTTGTAAATATTGTCTTTTTTTCAATTTGTGAACAAGTCCCTTTAGAGGGTGAAACTCTCAGAAAGCCCCGCAAACAATCATCAACGTTTAGCCATTTACACGTCGAAAACTCCCCGGCAAAAAACCTTAAGTGTCGAATTTTTCTTCAGCCAAAGAAGGAACTTCACCCACACGTTCGTTGATAACAACAATCTGGCTGTGTTGTCGCTCGCACCTTGACAAACACCTAACGGAATCAATCTCTCACGCATTAAGGACACGGAGTAAGAGCAGTTGCAAAATTACCACAACCAGGATTATGCATAATTAAATTTAATATATATGTATCTGAAAATATTTCAAAAACGTATTTTACCGTTTCTACTTAAATTTACAATGGGCAAAATGCTTGTGCGTAAAGTGTCCGCACAGGCTAATCCGGGACGACATTTTCCGCCTCAGCTGGATTTTCTCTAAAAAGAGACATCATTAAAACGAAAACTTCCATAAAATCGGAAATTGCCGTCCCTGATTAGCCTGTGCCTGTTATGGTACCTATGACGAGTGCTACAATAAGATAATTTATCGATTTGGATGAACTTTGTTCGAAGACGTTCAACGTAAATAAACGTTTTAACGACAATTGCTACTGTGAATATTGTTTTAGCAATGACGTAAGCTTCCTGTCAATCAACCACACAAACGCATGGCATTTGTTAACAATAAAAATTGTTTATACTGAATAAGATTATTGCGAGTTGTAAAAGTTGGTGAACAGTAGGAATTATGCATTAACCAGTAAGGATTACCACAAATGCGTACGAATTGTGTAATCGAATTGCACTTAAACATTAATGTAAATTCGTAGTTCAATATAAAATATAATCCAAGAAACGATTGTGTTGTTAAGTTGATGAATGCAGGTAAAAAATAAATTTGTTTCTTTCTATTCAAAAATAATATAAACAAAAAAATAATTCCAGATGCGTCAACACGAATTATGAACGTGAACCAAGTGGTCTAAAGTTTGATTTAAATGAATTGTAGCTTGTACCCATTGTACTTTTAAGAGGAGTTTTTAGTTGTTCGCAAGAACAACTAGGGTAATAGTGGTGTTTTGAAAATCGATGTTCAGTTAACTACGATTCACCAAATCACACTCAACCCGCATACGCGCCGAGAAAGAGTTCGCGGTGCGGAAGAGTATCATTTACATTACATTTTCCATAATGAACATAGTTCAATGCGAGCTACGTTAAAAGTGCGTAGCACAGCTCTCCTTGAAGGTCACAGGAACATGTCAGCCAATAGAAGCATTCGCGAAGACGCAACGGGATTTAACTGTTAATGAACTCTGAAATACACACATACATGCGCGCAGCACAGCAGCTGAGGCTATTTATTAGCAACCATGAAACCAGCCGATTCCTTATCAGATCAACGGGTGAAAAACGGAAAAACTCAATACCATTTACTAAGTGATCAATAGAACCATTCTTTCATTTTGTAAAGCAAAAAAANATACGCTGTTTATTGAGAAAAATCGTAACCATCGGATATTGTTTATCCATATTCGCTTAAACTCAACAGAAAACAACAGCAAGCTTTGTTTTTATCATTTTTGATATAATTGTGTTTGACATATGTTGAAATAATACTTATATTACTATTAAAACCAGCTTTTCGCATCGATGGAACCTTCGCATTTTGACTAGGTACTCGGTCACTTAATCGTCCGGGGAAGATATAATGGATCGATAAATGTTGATACCACAGTATTGATTTCAAAATGAGGAAACAAAAACTATCCAAATAGTATAGTGTCATGATGAGGTGGAAATCGCTCATTATCTTACAACAAATGATTGCTGTACTTGGTAAGTCGGTATGGAAATCGTTTTTGAAAGACTGAATAGGCCACCGAAATTTGCCAGTTTGCTAGCCAAATTAGTTCGTTCGCGTTTTTGTTTCATGAGTTTTGTATTTTGTGTTTGATCGTTCCATTCATCCGGCGACGCGATTTTCGACCACGGTCGGTTTCAAGATGGCGCCATTTTCCAAACTTTCGTTCAACAAACGCTTATGATGGCGTTTACGAGCGATAAAGCCTTCAATGTCGCGGCTAAAAGCTTCAATCGGTTTCCCGCCATAACGTCCGAAAATAGTTTTCGTATCCGGATGATGGCGTCTCATTTTCTTGCATTTCTGAAGCACTTTCTCTCTTACTAACGCTCGGCGAACAAACATTTTGGATTTTTCTAACGAGTAATCAGCCTCCGCCTGCGCACTGTTCAAGAAGTCCGCATATACGTCATACTTGGTCTTTACTAGGTCATTGATGACCATACGGAACTTACGGCGTTTATTCTCCAGCCGATGACAAGCTCCAACCCTTCCGGTGTCCATTGGAACGCGGTGATGTATAGAAATCACAATGTGGAAAAGACGATACTAAAATTATAAATGACTTGAATCAAAATAAATTGAACCAATATTTATGATGTTTGCAACTCCACACTTCACGCGGTTGCATGAAACCGACGAAAGGATTTTAGTTTGTCTCGGTAAACTATTAGAGTTTTAATGCATGAATAATTATATAAATTTAAATTTTTAAAGTAACGTTGCTATTTTTTCCGAATTGCAGTTGGCATTTTTCAGTGTAAAGCAGATCATTGTTTGCGTTTCTATAGACAATGCTTAACCAATAGTTTATAGTCAATGTTAAATACTAGTAAAACAGTTACATTTTTAGTGAAAAAAAAAACAATAGCTATTCAATGAAAAACAACAACAATCCAGCACCCTATAAATATAAAAATAACTACGTCTAGAAAATCTAACATCGTGGAGAAAGGGTAGCCATTGACGATTTAACATGGTGATGTCCGATAAACTCCTACGCGTCCACAAATCATTAAATTAATTGTACGCTTTTCGACTGACCAATAATTGGTTGTTTGATAAATGTACCTCAACCTTAAATATTTTTATTTATAAATAACAACAACAAATAAATTTAAAAGTTAAAAACAGTAACATCACCTGTTTATATTGTTGTTTGACTAATACTTACTTCCGATTTTGACGAATAAGTGTGTAGAAACGTAAAATAAAACTACAAACAGCAAATCGAAAAGTACTTTAATTCGAATAGTTTAAAACCTACTTTTTAATTTACAAAAACTATCTCCTGTAAGTATTTTGTTCTTTTAACCACACCTTTCAGAATTAAATCTGAAATTTTGCGTTCCAAGGTTCCAATAGAACAAAACAACCATTTAATTATTTATATATTTTAATTCGCTGGCTTTGTACGTGTTGATTTACACACGATTTAACATCACAGTTTTAATACCACGCATATCAATTTTAAATAACATAAATAGAACGGCGCTAGGTTTCAGCGGGTTTTTGGAACGTTAGGGGGTGGAACATCAACAAACAATCTGATAATCATATTCTAAGATCTAGTTGTATTGATTATTTAAAACTTGATATTATTGGCATTGCTGAGACACATTTAGTTGAAAGTAATATTTTAATTTTACCAGGATTTACATGGTTTGGACATAATCGGAAATTTATTAATACAAATTCTAAAACGGCTCAGGTGGAGTCGGCTTTTTTGTTAAAAATGAACTCTTGCAAGAATTTAACGTAACTATTGTCAATGATTCATTTGATGGTATTTTGTGGTTAGAAATGCATCATAAATTTGAAAACTGTTCTATGTATCCATGCGTATGTTATTTACCGCCAGAAAATTCATCACCTTCTATTGATGTTAACAGTTTCTTTGAAACATTACTGCATAATATGTATGAATATCAAAACTTAGGAATGACTTTTATTTGTGGAGATTTTAACAGTAGATGTGGTGATCATGAAGATTTTATTGCAGGTGTTGATTGCATTCCAAATCGACATGTTGTTGATTTTAAGTCTAATTCATACGGTGATCATCTTATTCAGTTTTTGATTGATAGTAACATGTGTATGCTTAATGGTCGTAACTGCATTCATAATGATTTTACTTCAATTTCAACAAAAGGTTCATCTGTTGTGGATTATTGTGTAATTAGTCATGAACATTTGCATATTTTTAATGATTTTAACGTATGTCATACCAACAATATTATTAATAGCATTGGCGTTAATCAGGTTTTTTCTAGAAATACACCTGACCATTCAATTATTACATGGAAAATGTACATCAGTGATAGTCTGTCTTTACTTACCCAAGCAAGTGAAGAGCAAGCTCCAAATTATGACAAATTTAACTTGAGGAAAATCCCAGATGATTTCTTAACAGATGCTGACATACTGTCTAGTATAAACTCTGTCATCACTGAGCTTGAGCAGGGAATGAGGACACAGACTGACCTTGATACTGCATACACTGGTTGGTGTAACATTGTAAAAAATGAGATGTATAATAAACTGTCTTTTAAGAATATAAATCCAAATATTACTATTGGTTTTAATAAGAAGTACAAGAAAGGTAAACCATGGTGGAAAGTTGAGCTTACCTTACTTTGGAATGATATGCACTTAAAAGAAAAGGAATGGCTAAAATGTAAATCCAGATGTATTAAACCACAACTTAAGCATCAATTTGTTAATGCTAGAAAGATATTTGATACTGCTGTTCAAAGATGTAAACGTAGTCACTGGCATAAAATGCAAAATGATCTTCTGTCTGATTTAGAGTCTAACCAAGATTTATTTTGGAAAAATATTGGTAAAGTTGGAATTGTGTCTAATAGAGATAAGAAAATACCTATGCAAGTTTTACTTGATGATGGAAGTGTTTCATCTGATGTAAAATCTGTATTTGCCAGGTGGCAGAAGGATTTTTGTAATTTATTGAATTCTAACAGTGCTTGTAACATGAATGATAATGTAAATAGCTGTAGTGAGGATATTGTTTTGCATAATGATCTTGATAAAAATATTGATATTCTAGAAATTGTTAAAGCAGTTAAGGTGGCTAAACAAGGAAAGGCCTCAGGAATAGACCTGATTCCGTCAGAGGTTTTAAAAAATGATGCTTCACTTTTGATGTTACATAGTTTATTCAATGTATGTTTCCAAACTGGAAAGATTCCTTCATTATGGTCTAAAACTATTTTAAATCCTATACCTAAGTCGAGTTGTAAAGATCCAACAGATCCATTGTCATATAGAGGAATATCATTAGCACCAGTTATGTATAAGATGTATACATCTATCCTTAATGAACGGATTGTAAAGTGGACAGATAGCAATAATCTCATTGTTGAAGAGCAAAATGGTTTTCGCAAAAAGCGTGGCACCATTGATCATTTATCTAGCTTGACAAGTATAATTGATACTCGTAGAAAGAATAAGTTGTCTACATTTTGTGCATTTATAGACTACCGTAAGGCGTTCGATTCAATTAATAGAACTCTTCTTTGGAATAAATTAGCCACTTCTGGCATGTCTACCAAAATGCTCTCAGCAGTCAGGTCATTGTACCGCAATGTTACATCTTGTGTTAGAGTTAATGGTTATCTAACTGAGTTTTTCAATGTAAATTCTGGCGTACGCCAGGGCTGTTCTTTGTCCACGATTTTATTTAATTTGTATATTAATGACGTGGCTTTAAGAGTTAAAAGCTTAGATAAGGGTATAACTATTGGTAATGAAAAAGTATGCATCCTCCTCTATGCAGATGATATTGTGATTATTGCTGAAAATGAAAATGATTTGCAACTCATGTTAAATGAACTGTATAATTGGTGTAACGCCAATGATATGAGTGTTAATTCAGATAAAAGTAATGTTATACACTTTAGGCCTAAGAATATCCAACGATCAGAATTTGTATTTACCTGTGGTAACTTAAATATTCTTTACTCGGACAAATATATTTACCTTGGTATTATGTTAACAGAATACCTAGATTATGATGTAACAGCAAAATATGTCTCGCAAAGTGCTGGTCGTGCATTGGGACTTCTTATTGCAAAATTCAAAAACAGTGGTGGTTTGCCTTATGATATTTATACTAAATTGTATTACTCCTGTGTTGTACCAATTATATCATATGGAGCCTCCATTTGGGGAACTAAAGAATACTCATGTGTTAATGCAATCCATAACCGCGCAATGAGATTTTTCCTCGGAACCGGCAAATATACGCCAAATGTAGCTGTCCAAGGTGATATGGGATGGAAACCTATTTACATTGAACAATGGAAAAGTATATGTAATCACTGGCATCGTTGTTTAACATATAGCAATAGTAGAACAAATAAGAAAATATTTGAATGGGCTCTTGATAAAGGCAACCTCAGATGCAAAAATGTTCCATTTGTTGTCTGTGAATTTATGAATAAATATCATTTAAACGAATATACTCATTTGCCATTCTCTAGAAATAAAATGTTGGAAGATATATCCTCAGCTATTATGGATAACCATCTCAGTATATGGAATACTAGCCTTAATAGAGTAAATAGTCTACATGGACAAGGCAGAAATAAGCTAAGAACCTATAGAACTTTCAAAAATGAATATGTTGTAGAAAAATATTGTAAATTGAATATGTCATTTCCACATAAATCCGCATTAGCCAAATTCAGATGTGGGGTAGCCCCACTTAGAATAGAAACTGGACGTTTTGAAAATTTACCAGAAAATGATCGATTATGTCCATTATGTTTATCTAATGTAGAATCTGAATCACATGTATTGTTAGAATGTCCTATTTACGAATATGATAGAAACATATTAATTAATAGAGCCAAGCAGATTGATGTTAACTTTTCAATTATGTGTGAAAAAGATAAACTTAAGTTTTTGTTCACCCATCCAGATATGATAAAGACTTTGGCCAAAGCCTGCTGTAACATACTGAAAATAAGAAATAATACTCTGTACAGTAGATCTTTTAACTGATTCACATATTTTAATCTTTATGATGCATGTAATTTGTTTTTATTATAATGATTATTTTTATGATATATCTGAACATTTCTGTTAATCTTTACTTTTCATATTTGATAAGGGAGGATAAAAGATTATATTATGTTGTTATTATTATTTTATATACTGTTTTTTTGTTGTTTTTTTTAACGGAAAATTGTTTGTAAAGTTACCTGAAAACATCAACTCTCAATGTCATGTTTTAATACCATTTTAGACAAATACCTAAATGTCTTGATTAGCAGAAATTAACAAAGTTTTAATATGTAAATAGATAAGTATAGTTTTACAGTGAACATAATAATTATTAAAACTTTAAATAGTACATTTTAGTTTGATAAGTGTAATATATTATGTTATGTTGTATTTTATGTCAGCTTTTATGAGATTGTGATATATAGTCTCTTATAATTCGCTAAGAATGGCCACATTCATACATGCTATGCATATTTGATTGTAATACTGGTTATGATGAATTGTGGATGTGACTTAAATAAACTATTAAACCTAAATATCATTTGCAAGTGCATCAAATGTCAATTTATGTTAGAGAAGGCACTAATGAACGGAAAACCAATTTTATGCGAAAATAAATTGGTTTTAAAGCACCTTATTTACGCTGACAACTCGTTTACAGCGATGTTTTTGTAATTGACAGCAAAGCACGTGGTTAATTGCCCATCACTGTATTAAATCATTCTTAAGCGTGATCCTAGAAAAGATTGATAACTTTTATTTTGGTAATTTAAAGACCATTAGTATTCTCGTTTGAAAAGAGGATAAAATATCATCATTACGTGACCTATACGCGAACGTATATAAACTACGAATATTATTGATTGATATTTTTTTTTAAATTATCAAAATACGTATTTATCTACTTTTATGACTATATTCGTTTTTTTATTGTGTAAAGTCCTTTTTTTAATTAATGTTTTGAGAGAATACTTTTAAATTATCGAGATAATACTTTTAAATTACCGAAAAACTGTCTCTTTAAATGTCAGAAAAAGCTGCAGCAACATTCTCAATACCAGGCATATCAATTTTTAATAACATAATTATCATTTGAAAGTGCATTAAATTTCAATTTGTGTTAGAGAAGATTCTAATGAAATGATTTAAAATCAATTTTATGCGCAAATACATTGGTTTTAAAGCACCTGATCTACGTTGATAAGTCGTTTATATTCCTGTTTGTGTAATTGATATTGAAGCACGTGGTTCGTTTACCATCTATGTATTATAGAAGTCGTCCGCGCGATCATAGAACGGTTTAATAACTTGAATTTCGCCATTAAAAGGCCATTCATTTTCCTTCTCGTTTGTAAAGAAGATAACATATCAACATTAAGTGAACTATACGCGAACGTATAGTCAATACCTGTAGTAATGATAGATATTTTTTAAATAATCAAATTACATATTAATCCACTTTTATTATTGCAGGCATTTTTATTGTGAAATTCCTTTTTTTTAATTAATGTTTCGATAAAATAATTTGCAATTATCGAGAAATATCTTTCTTTTATCGAGCGAATACTTTTCAATTATTGCAAAAGTGAAAACATGTCCCTTTAAATGTCAGAAGTAACTGCAGCAACATAACAGCGCCGCTTCTTTGTGCCACCATATACAAAATACTTTTTTTTTATAAAACGAATGCAACAGTGTGTAATGGCGTGTAATGGCGTTAAATGTTAGTCGTGTTGTTTTTATTTTATGGCACATATTTCAAAATGTAGTTTGCATTTCTTGTACAAATATACTTATTTAGACACGTTACTGTCGCGTAAGGAGACAACTTTTAGCGCAAATAACATGTCCGTGTACAAGTAAACGATATATACATAATCTGTTCATGTATTTAGTGACACGTGAATTCGTCTAGTACATGCTGAGTGTCAAACGCTACCGATATTTTATCGTGATAATTGCGAGTTGGATGTGATCTTAACGTTTTAATGATCATTTATTCCGGTAACTGTTTAACATGGAAGCAACTTTTTTTTCCTGTACATGTATTTCTTTGTAGTATTGTCCATTTTCATCATCGTTTTAATCTGATGTATATACCTAAACTTATTAATTATACAATCTCTTAACCACGATTCTGTACGATATTAAATTGATTGGTAAGACGCGACGAGTTAAATAATTTGCATAACTATTATTTTATATATATGATATCACAAATATAATAATCAGAACTACAAACATATTTCATTATTAAGTCACGATACTAGCATACTCCATATCAAAAATCTATCTTCCCGAAATAAAAACAGAAACTCGTTTTCATTTTTCAGTATCATATATCAGGTAGTTATAACCGAGTGCATATAACTTAATACCTGCTAATTGTAAACTCGTTGAATGTGTATTTTGTATACGTGTATTATGTATACTATTCAGAAGATTGTTTGTAGTCTCATTAAATATTCACGCCATTCATATATATAAAAAGAAAACTGTATAGATGCACTTATTGAATTTGGAACGTCACTAGTTAATTGATCCGTAGACAATCGGCCACAATCCGCTAGTTATTTAACAAGCTCAAATCGCGAGATTGAATAAACATCATATTGATATAACAAGTGCTACACATGTTTCATTTCCCACCTGATAATGTCTCTGTAGTAATTTTTAATAAATTGAATACACCGACAGTTCGATGTGTGCTGTGTGAATGCAAACCCCGAAAAGTATTTACCCTCCATAGGACTCAAACCGAGTTAACCTTAACGATTAATGTCAACACAATTATGTTTATGTCGATATTAAACTGAATTGTTCTATGGCAATATATTACGCGTAGTATTGTTATGTAATGACTGAAACGCTTGTATAATTGATGTAACATGGTTGCACGTACATGAACAACTGCGTGTCGCCAGAATCGAATAAACTGGGTAGGGTCTAAAAAGGAAATCATCGATCACCGGTATATCGCTATAACAATATTGGTTGACAAGAACTAGGGCTATGGAAATATTCATGAAATTTACCGCTCACAGACACACGGGGTGTTAACAAACAATTTATGATAGTAACTCAGACAAAACAAATACATAGAATTTGTCCAATTAGGAATATAAAGCATAATTTTAACATCGTAACGAACGGGATTATTTAAAGTAAGGGTTTTTAAGACTTAATATTGTGTAGAGAAACAAACAATTGCTGTCAAATCATTGTAAGACATTTACAACAATCATTCAAATGTAGGAATGTCCTGATATTTTCAGTAAGACATTTAATCAGAAAACATAAATTATGATTAACGAAATAATAAAAAATCCTAAATTGTTTATGTCCAGACAACGTTGTCATTGTTTTATGCAAACCAAACCTACTTTCAGCGTTGACAAGGACGGGTACCAGAGCAGTTAGGAAGTTGTCAGTTACTGGTATAAGTGTATACAATATGAACCTGACCAGTCTACCCGTGATACATTTGAGTGTTAACTGACCGCTGAGATAGGACTGAAGTAAAGTTTTTAACTGAGCTCAGAGATGTGACTGAAGCTGTTGAAAACGGCGAAAAGTCCAAAATAAACAGAACCAAACGTATGGATTGACTTGACGATCGGCTGTTTGGGTTACACATACCATGCGAAAGTCAAGAATCTTTTTTAATTATTACTTCCAAAATAAAAGCTTTTCACTCGGATTTAGCAGTCTGATAACTTTGAAGATAAATCGTAATGATTTACGTTTTAACGACCTGTCATACACAACGTAATGCCTTATTGTCAATAATCAATTTCAAATAATCCGATGGTTCCAATAAATAAGACATCTGTTTTTATTTGTAATCACTATTTTATCAAACTGCAAATAAGAAAACTATAATCAGATAAACATGGTGATAGTATGTTATAATTATAATCGACATGTTTTATTTTGACTTAAAATGCATTTTAAATCAGCATCTATATATGCCATCTCTAATCTATTTAATGCATCGTTTATATTGACTGCTGCATTAAATATAATTAAAAACGCATAAACAGTAATCTTAAGTTAGTTCCTGTATAAACCCGCTGAGCCCATGGTAAGACTAAAGCAGGTATACGAAGTTCATATAAAATATTCAAAATATAAGATCCACAACTGGGTAGGAAAATTCAATGTCAAGGTTACTAGAACGATGACACTTACATGACGATCAATACGAAATATAGGAAGAAACATAAATAGTATTCATAATAAATCACATATAACGAGCAATGTGCATGTACACTTACGATCGATGAAGCAGACATTTTTGTCGGTCCATCGATAAAATATTTTCAATAAGTGTACTCATTTATCTTGGTAGTTTGACTGCACGCGTCCTTAAGTACAGCAACAAACTTATCTCAGATGTCAATTTAAGGGAAAGAAATACAGCAGCACCTAAAACATTTCGTAACCATTTTGAAAACGACCAGTTTATGAATTAATATAATATCAGTTTACGAAAAACCTTACATATTTGCTAAAAGTTGTCAATTATGACTGTGTTCATACATGAACCAAACACCGTGAAAACATAACCATATTGGCAGAGTTAAACAAAGCTCTTTAACGAAAAGTTTACGAGAGAAGAACAATAAACAAGTGATTAAAGTAATGCTTTATCAAAGTCTAAAACATGGATGCACATACTGATGTATAAAATAAAGAGTTTTTTGTTTATAAGAATTCAAGGCGGGTTATTTTTTGTCAGATGTTTATAGACATGAATATTGATAAGAAGCCTAACTGCTCAACAAGTTGTTTGTACTAATACATGTATTTACTGATTCGCATCCTGCATAGTAAAAAGTACTTCCATCAAAACATATTGTCTGAAGTCTTTGTTATAATCGTTCTTAAACTTGTACCAATCTGTGACCAAACGCAAGACAATATTAATTCTATTAAGTAGAGATAAAATATTGCAACACATTACAAAACATTCATGATGACAAATTATTACACATTGTTAACACATACTGGGTATTAAAAAAAAATATTAAAAAGATTTGATAACATAACTATAAATCATCATCATAAATATTCAAGATAAGTTTATTTATTGTATCTTAAGCTATATACACAACTATATATACAACAATTGTCTTTTGAATATGTGTATTCAACTTTTTGTTGAAACCATAACTTTCGTTGGGTTTATAGGAGGTAAAACCAGAGTCCTCTTCTTATCGACAACATTTGCCCCCGTTTGCTTCGGTTCCAACATCATATTCTCCATGTTATCACTAAGGTTTAGCACATCCGGCTCAGTTTGAATATCTTTAGGGCCAACTCCCGGTTTTGAGTCGAGGTCCGGTTTTGAGTCTTCTTCCGATTCCAGTACAGTTCGCGCACCGGAGTAAAATGGATTTGTTAGCACCGGTAACCTCAATATTCTCTGATTTGTCTTTGTCTTTTGGGACGCCTTTTTTAGTTTCTCCTCGATCGCTTCCAAATTAGTTCGTTCGCGTTTTTGTTTCGTGATTTTGTATTTTGTGTATGATCTTTCCATCCATCCGGCGACGCGATTTTCGACCACGGTCGGTTTCAAGATGGCGCCCTTTTCCAAACTTTCGTTCAACAAACGCTGATGATGGCGTTTACGCCTTAATTTCGGATGATTATGAGCGATGAAGCCTTCAATATCGCGGCTAAAAGCTTTAATTGGTTTCCCGCCATAACGTCCGAAAATTGTTTTCGTATCCGGATGATGGCGCCTCAATTTCATGCATTTCTGCAGCACTTTCTGTCTTACTAACGCTCGGCGAACAAACATTTTGGATTTTTCTAACGAGTAATCCGCCTCGGCCTGTGCATTAACCAAGAAGTCCGCATATACGTCATACCTGGTCTTTACTAGGTCATTGATGACCATAAGGAACTTCCGGCGTTTATTCTCCAGCCGATGACAAGCTCCGACCCTTCCGGTGTCCATTGGAACGCGGTGATGTATAGAAATCACAATGTAGGAAAGACGGGACTGAAATTATAAATTAATAAATCAATATAAAGTTAACCAATATTTATGATGCATGCACCGCCGCACTTCGCGCGAATGCATGAAACCGACGAAAGGATATTTGTTTGTTTCGGTATAATATAAGAGCTTTAATGCATAAATAATTATATACATTTATATTTTCAAAGTAGCGCTGCTATTGTTTTTTTTGCGATTTGCAGATGGAAGTTTTCAGTGTAAAGCAGATCATTTTTGGGGTTTCTATAGACAATGCTCAACCAGTAGTATATAGTCAATTTTAAATACTAGTAAAAGTTTTAAACAGTAACACTTTTAGTGAAAAAAACAATAGCTATTGAATGAAAAACAATAACAATCCAGCACCTTACAAATAGAAAAATAACTACGTCTAGAAAATCTAACATCGTGAAGAAAGGGGAGCCATTGACGATTAAACATTGTGATGTACACATTTAAGTTCTCATATAAACTCCTACGCATCCACAAATCATTAAATAAGTTGTACGCTTTTCGACTGACCAATAATTGGTTGTTTGATAAATGAACCTCAACATTAAACATTTTATTTATAAATAACAACAACAACAATTTAAAAACAGTAACATCACCTGTTTATATTGCTGTTTGACAAATACTTACTTCCGATTTTGACGAATAAGTGTTTAGAAACGTAAAACAAAACTACTTACAGCAAATCGTAACGTACTTTCATTCAAATAAATTAAAACATACCTTTTAATTTACAAAAAACTCTCCTGTAAGTATTTCGTTCTTTAAACTACACCTTTCCGAATTAAATCTGAAATTTTGCGTTCCACGGTTCCAATAGCACAAAGCAACCATTTAATGAGTTATTTATTTCAATTTGTGGGTTTGTACGTGTTTATTTACACGCGATTAAATATCACATTTTCAATAACACGCATATCAATTTTAAATAACATAAATATCATTTGCAAGTGCATTAAATGTCAATCTATGTTAGAGAAGGTACTAATGAACTGATTTAAAATCAATTTTATGCGAAAATAAATTGGTTTTAAAGCACCTAATTTACGTTGATCACTCGTTTACAGCGATTATTTTGTAATTGATAGCAAAGCAAGTGGTTAATTGCCCATCACTGTATATCACTGTATTATAGTATTCTTAAGCGTGATCCCCCCCCCCATAGAAAGGATTGATAACTTTTATTTTGGCAATTTAAAGACCATTAATTAGTATTCTCGCTTGAAAAGAAGATAAAATATCATCATTAAGTAAACTATACGCGAACGTATATAAAATACTAATATTATTTATTAATATTTTTTAAATTATCAACATACGTATTTATCTACTTGTATGACTATAGGCGTTTTTTTATTGTGTAAAGTCCTTTTGTTAATTAATGTTTCGAGAGAATACTTTTAAATTATCGAGATTATACTTTTCAATGACCGATAAACTGTCTCTTTAAATGTCAGAAAAAGCTGCAGCAACATTCCTCACGATTTAATATCACATTTTTAATACCACGCAAATCAATTTAAAATTACAAAATTATCATTGGCAAGTGCATTAAATGTCAATTGATGTTAAAGAGGAAGCTAATGAATGCATTTAAAATCAATTTTATGCGAAAATAAATTGTTTTTAAAGCACCTAATTAAAGTTGATAAGTCGTTTACAGCGATGTTTTTTTGTAATTGACATTAAAACACGTGGTTACTTGACCATGCTAGAACGCTTTGATATCTAGTATTTTGGCCATTATAAAACTATAAATTTTGATTCTCGTTTGAAAAGAAGATAAATATCATCATTACGTAAATTATACGCGAACGTATATATTAAAAACCAGTTTTATTGATCGATGTTTTCTTTAAATAACCAAATTACGTTATTATCTACTTGTTTAACTTGATGCGTTTTATCGATTTTGCATCCTTTTTTTTAAATTATGTTTTCGACAGAATACTTTTCAATTACTGAAACTTAAAAGAAATGCTCTTGAAAACGACGTTAATGTCAGAAGTAGCTGCAGAAAAAACCAAAACGCCGCCTTTTTGAGCCCCATCATATAAAAGCTTCTTTGTTTATTAAACAACTTCAACAAGGATGTTTTGATTTTAAATTCCTTTTTGAAAACTTGTATCCGCTTCGCGCCAGTTTATTGCAATTTAATGATAAAGTGCATAACGAAAAAGATACTGGTTTCATCATTTCATAGATACGTAAATCCGGATCAACAAGTCTTTATTTAAAACTGCTCTTACTTAGGATCAATATGGTTTAAAATACAGGCATACATCACTGAGATATTGAACAATCTTAATGCAGCTTTCATGTCACAGAACACAATACAAATACTGGGAAAGCTCTCGAGAAATTACCACACGCAAATGAAATTATATCAATACATTTTCTTCAATTATTATAAGTTTCTCATAGCTTTCTTGTGATATGCGACATTTTTTTTTAATTATTTATGAACCTTGGCGTAACTTGTTAGGCGCTGGGCGAATATTGAGCGACTTTCAATATAAGAATATTAATGGTATTTGTATTTTAAGTTTGCATAACACGTATTTCTAACTGTATTAAGCATTTCTTGTACACATATACTTCTTTAGAACTTTGACTGTCGCATGTGGAGACAATTTTTAGTGCAAATAACGTACCCGTGGACAAGTACACGATATATACATAACCTGTTCAGTGACATGTAAATGCTTTTATCACATGTGGAGTGTCAAACGCTACCGATCTTTTTTTTACCCAAATTGTAATGATCAGGTTATACTTGCAAGTGGGATATGACATTAATGTTTTGCTGAGCATTGGTTCCGTTAATTTGTTTAACCTGTTGTGTCCTGTTTTGTATTTGTATTAATGTAAATTTCGATCACCGTGATAATCTGTACTCAAGTTTATAAAGTTTGATAACTTAAATCTATCCAAGAGATAACCTTTGGTTAAATGTATTTGTTTGTGATTATGTTTTCCAAAGTGGGGTAACCCTATGGTCTCAAATGTCTGTACCTTAACTTATTAATTATACAATCTCTTAAACTCGATTCTGTACCATATAAAAGTGTTATGATGCGACTCGTAAAATAAAATTCATAAGTTGTTTGTCGTATATATGATATCAATAATATAATAATTAAAACTGCAAACATATGAAAACATATTTCAGTATCAAGTTACGATACTGGCATACAATATATAAGAACTATATATGCCATTAAATTCAACTATAACAATTACGTTTATATATTTAGCTCCATTTAGGATTTCAACTCTCAGCTCTGGTATCGTGTTATTGGTAATTGTGATCTATACTTTGATATGCAAAACACATCACATGCAGTTATCGGTTTATTACTAATCAGTATACCTGCTGCTGAATACTATCACTTTCTGCGGTAAATATTGAATGTTTTCAACAAGAAACCGACAACAACTCAACTCTAAGGCTAATCAAATAATAATCAGAATGCAAAACTTCGAACATTTGTAACAAACATAAATGAAATAAAGCACTAAAAGTATCCCTACCTTATCCTCACCACTCCAAGGTCCCTATTAGGCCTTAACTGTACCACATCGGTGCTAAATGTCGGTAATCTTAAACATCTCCGCTAAATCCATACTTTAAAACATTTAAAAGACACGCTATTATATACACGAATATGTCCCGCATTACGCATCTATTGTTGATTTCTTTTAAATGTAAGTCGAGCATTCATAACAAAATAAAGGATTTTCTTTTATACCCTTAAACAAAATATTATCCAAATCCCTTCACAGTTAGTGTTTAAAGTATTTCAAAAAGCGTTTATCGTCGGTGTTTAGGCGGGACTGTCATTGCTGTAAGAGATTTTCATCTTCAATATATATAGATCCCCAAAAGCATTATTGAGGTCTACATTACGCAACTTATAAATTTGATAGGAATACAATACACCGCTACTGCCGGTAAGATTACGGTTAACTAGTTTTACGCAAAGCATTATTGTGCATACGTGTTAAGCTTTCGGGACTAAAGGCACTAAAGGTCTAAATCAAAATCAATTTAAACCAAATTCTTTAGAAATGGGACATTAATTGCTTTTACCGGGATTTTTGGCATTCTTTTGTTGGACATAAAGTGGTCTGTAATCTCAAAAGGGGACTTAAATTACTGTCACTCTAACGTTTAATACGTTAACATTTCACATGGTTTATGAAAATTAAATAAAGGGTACTGGGCAATTATCACGGCGACGGCGTGACATTCTTTGGTTGTATGAAATGAAAATATTAAAACCGAACATAATGTCAGAATTTAATTGGAAACCTACACAACTATTGAGCAATTTTAGTTTTTGATGGAATAATGGGTTTTTCAATAAAAGAAATTCGGAAATAAAAGATGGCTATTAAAACAGAATCTCGTTTTCATTTTTCAGTATCATATATCTGGTAGTCATCAGCGACAGCATAATACTTAATACCTGATAATTGTTAACTCGTTGAATATGGATATTGCATACGATACAGAAGATTGTTTGTCTTATAAAATATTTATTCTTTATAATAACGCCACTCAAATATATAAAAAGAAAACTGTATGTATGCACTTATTTAATTTGGAACGTCACTAGTTGATTGATCCGAAGACAATAGGCCACAAACCGCTAGTTATTTAAAAAGCTCACATCGCGAGATTGAATAAACAGCATATGGATATAACTAGTGCTTCACATGTTTCATTTCCCACCTGATAATATCTCTTTAGTAATGTTTAATGAAATTAATACACCAGCAGTTCGATGTGTGCTGTGTGAATGCAAACTCCTAAAAGTGCTTACCCCTTCCCCCTGCTACCCAATCCAGTAAAACTGAGAAAAAGTAAAAAAAATAGCTCACTTTTTTAAGAACATTGTAATATTTTAAGATTATTTGATATTGTTCAGATCATAAATGAACCTACAAGGATTGGTCTTACTTGTTCTAGTATTTAAGATCATATTTTATGTTACAACAAAGATAAGATTTCCCAGTCTGGTGTCATACCTGTGGGTCTTAGCGACCACATGCTCATTTTTTGCACTAGGAAAAGTTCAAAAATCAGAAGTTCTTCACATAAAACTTTGAACATAAGATCTTTTAAGAATTATTCTAAAGATATTCTCTTACAGAAATAACTTTTGGCTAACTGGAGCCCTTGTTTTTTAGCCAGTAATCTGAATTGTTCTTGGAACTCTTTTAAACAGACTTTTATAAGTATATTAGATAATGTGGCGCCTGTAAAGGAAGTTCGTTTAAAGTCTAAGTCTGAACCATGGCTAAATTCAGAAATCTTAGAGGATATTAAGTCACGTGATTCTTACCTTAATAAATATAAAAAGCATGGTAACATGGATGACTACAAGCAATTTTTGAAATACAGAAACTTAGTTCAAAGAAACATAAAGTCTGCTCAGTCTGAATATTTCTCAACTGAAATAGAAGAGAATAAATTTGAACCAAAGAAACTCCGGCAAAGGTTTAAATCTCTTGGTTTTAATAATACTAAACAAGATAGTAAAAATATTGTTTTATCTTAAGATAATGAAATTTGTCATGATATTCTTAAAGTTTGTTCTTATGTTTTACTAGTATTGCCTCAGTTGTGGTACAAACACATCCGGATCAAAAACAAAAATTTGGCCTAAACTCTGACCGTTTGACTCAATTTTATAAGGATAAAAATTCAGACAATATAGACATGCATTTGAAACATGTTTCAGAGAAATTTGTGCTCCGGGAGCTGAACAGTCTGAATGTTAGTAAAAGTACTGGTTTAGACGGCATGCCCGCTAGGTTTTTGAGGGATGGTGCAGAAGTTTTAAAGATCCCCATTACCTTTATAATAAATTCATCTATTTCTAAAGGTATTGTCCCTGATGATTTTAAACAAGCTAGGGTTAAACCTTTACAAAACAAGTGAGTATTTTAAGTATTGTTTAAAAAATTCTAGAGAGGGCTGTATATACTCAACTTGAATCTTACTTGGTTACAAATAATATTATCTATGAACACCAATCAGGTTTTAGAAAATCATACTCTGCTGATAGTTGTCTAATTAATCTCCTTGATACTATTAAAATGAATACTTCTTAAGGTTTTATACAGGAATGATAATGCTAGACCTCCAGAAGGCATTCGACACTGTCAATAATGACATTCTATTCGGGAAGCTAGAGTTAATGGGTGTTCGGTCAATTCCATGATTAAAGTCATACCTGACGGATAGAAGCCAAGTATTAAACATAGGTAAAACAACTTCAACACCTCTTCGAGTCACTTGTGGGGTGCCGCAGGGTAATATACGTGGCCCTCTGCTTTTTTATGTTACGTTAATAACATGGTCACTAGCATTAATAATGATTGTAAACTTATTTTGTACGCTGATGACAGCACACTTGTGTTTAGCCATAAGGACCCTGATTGTATATCTACCAAACTTGGTAATGCTTTAGAAAATTGCTCGGACTGGCTGGTAGATAATAAATTATCCTTGCACTTGTGGAAAACTGAATATATTCTTTTCGGCCCAAAACAAAATTTAAGTACGTAAGCAAGGGTCTACACAATTCACATGTAATTGTCATAAGATAAATAGTACTATACAAGTTTAGTACTAAGGACTACCAGTGGATTGTTTTTTATCAGGTATTAAATATTATCTCTAAGGTCAATGGTAAACTAAAATGTTTGTATAGACATAATAGTTGTCTGGATTTTA
This sequence comes from Dreissena rostriformis, assembly GCA_007657795.1. Classification (NCBI taxonomy): domain Eukaryota; kingdom Metazoa; phylum Mollusca; class Bivalvia; order Myida; family Dreissenidae; genus Dreissena; species Dreissena rostriformis. Next base: position 12,014 of record VMBQ01006747.1, on the reverse strand, counting down.
ACACACGTAAAATGTTATCATCTGCAATTTTACAGTGTCACTTCGATTATTCTTGTTCATCCTGGTACGAAGGTCTGAATAAAGGTCTAACATCTAAACTCCAAATTGTCCAGAACAAGATAATCAGATTTATAAAAGGTTACTCTCCAAGACATTCTATTACTTGGCAGGACTATGTTCATCTGAATATGTTAAATGTTAGCAATAGAGTAAAACAGCTAAGGCTAAATCACATGCATAAAGTCTGTTATAAGACATGTCCTTCATATCTTAGGGAAATCTTTGTAAATAGCTCTAGAGCAACCAAGCAATTTAATTTTATTTTACCTAGTGTCCATAATACTTCTTGTAAACAGACTTTCTTATAAACTGGACCAAGAGACTGGGACTCTCTCCCTGACAATATTAAAGGTGTAAAAAATATTGCTTGGTTCAAACAATAAGTGAAAAAGCACCTTCTTGAACGACAAGTATTAGAAAGTAAATGTGATTTTTTATTTTATAAATACTATGTTGCAACAATCAGTTGTGATAACCATGTTAAATTGTGATATTATGCATATTAAGATGAACGCATAATTTTAATAATCCTGTTTTGTACCAAAATCTTAATTGTTGATATTGTTTGTTCATATGGTTATGTATCTTTGAATCACTTTGCTTTTTCAGGGTGTGTTTTAAGGACCCCATTGGAAATAAGCTTTCAGCTTATTGGGTTATCCATAGGTCCTTAGCATCCATGCTCATATTAACCTACTTTAGTTATAAAACTTCCGTATTGTTAAAAGTATGCATACAGCAACAACGTTTTATTTGATGCTCTTAAATTGGTATTTTAAATCAGCCTAGTCTTAATTCTTTAAAATCTGTGATATATTGTATGTCTCATGTGTTATATATTTGTATGTGCTAATGATCTTAAATGTAAATAAATATATATAAAACTGGATAATTAGCTTCAACACAGTTTAGTTAATTCCGGTTTTAAACGGCATAGTTCTATGGCAATATTATACGCGTATTTATGGTGAAATGATGCATCTAGCAATATTTGCAGGCCAGATTTTACATAGACGATGTTTAATGATAGCAGGTATATCCCAAATATGCGTAGAAATAATCGAATCAATAAACAAAACTGTGTGCAAGTTCTCAAAATCACATTTACGGATCACCGCTAGATCGTTGTATACAGAAAAATACTCACTATTATATATTTTAGTTAAGTTGAAAAATGAAATTCTAAAACATTTTTATTTAGATATAAAAAGTAGCAAAATTCAATACATAAACGGGACAATTGTTTTTAAACAAAACTATTTAGTTGAAACGAACTGGGGCTATGAAAATATTCATGAAATCTAAGGCTCACAATCAAACAAGTGTCATTAAAACACCATGACGAATGGGGCTTGTTTAAGTTTAAGACTTAGTTAAGTATATAGAAAAAAATAATTTATTTTAAGTCATTGTCAGATATTTACATCAATAATTCAATTGAAGTAATTTTCTTGAAATAGGAACGCGGAAAGTTCCAAAACAGAATCGAGTCGGGACAAGACAGCTGTCGTAACTTACGAAACATAACTTACAATACAAGAAGATATCCTACATAAGCTGACTCAATTGTTGTGGATGCCAGATTTATATCTTGACACTTCCCTGAATGAAAACAAAAGATAGATTATATTGTGTACATATTATCACATGGGCAAAATTATAGTAAACATTGATCTGAGGGACGAACAGATTCGCTTGGCTTAGTATAGTTTATAAGTATGATAAGATGGTTTATACCAACCAGTATGTTAATGCAGTTAAGTATTAATATTTTAATAGTGTTTCTTGTAAGATAAATTGCTTACAGTTTAGTGCATGTTATTTGCATACGTCACGTGTATTATGCACAAAACCGTCTAAACGTGTAAATTGATATATTGGAACGCTTAAATAGTTTGCCTGTTGTGTGAAAGCCAGTTCGGCGTGTGTCACACCGTCCAATCGACTCCAGCGACGACTGTGGATCATGCGACGACTGTGGATCATGCGACGACTGTGATACTGAATACATGTCGGTGGAAAGCGGAGTGTAAGTATTTCTCTATTCTTTATATTGTACGTATTGTATTGAGCAGGTTTGAGTGTGTTCTTTGAGAGACTAAGTAAGAATGACTTAGTGAACGTAATCCCTACCTTCCTAGCTGCTTACTTTTCAAGAAATCCGTTTGAATGTGGTCAAAAATCAAACAAAATTCACCACTCTCTCAGTCAAACTCGAATTACACAGGATTTAGACCAAAGATAAATATGAACAGCATTTTATTGAAATCTTTAATAAAATATCTTCGGTTATTCCAAAATGCCAGCATCCCACATGAAAAACAACATTTTTATCAATGATTAAATTCGAGTGGGTTTTGAAAAACGGCTCATGACAACGGCCGTGACTAATTATTAGATGTTCATGACAACGGCAACGAAAATAAAATTATGCTCATGCCATCGGCTGAGACAATTGAAATGGCATGATGAGATGTGGACGTTATTCACTGCTCAGAACAGTTCAATTTGTAAATTTAACTGTGTACATATAGACTACCCGGTAACCGTTACCCAAAGATTGTTTTTAATCCTTAATCGTTATAGCGACTGGTATTCTCATCTTGTTCAATGTTGCCGGGAAAGAACATACTTATATTTCCTACCCAATGGAACTCGTATAATGGAAAAAATAACTGTTATTAAAATAACCATTTGCCATCTGATACAAAATAGAGCAATATCGCGCTGATTGTCTATGTGAGTTACATCCGTTATTTTCCGGGTAGACATTTACACGTAGTAAACAACCACTGCGGTATGTCAGGATTTTTTTTTAACAAATATTTCCATCCGAGATCCAGTCAAAAGATTTTCTGTTTTGTTATAATTTAAAACTATTTTCTGAATGATCTTCTTACACAGAGAAGTTTAAACATTATTAAATGGAATAGATCGGTGTTTGTGTCTGTTAAGAAAGAGCGGTTTGTGTTTTATTACAGAGCTCTAGATAAGAGGCGTATTTCCATAGCAAACTTTCTACATCGTTACCAAAATCTTATGTTGTGAAAGCTGACCGAATTACCACTGAAGTATCGTAGCTAACTTACCACCGAGATACAACTAAAATACCGATGCAAATGGCGAACAATCCTAAATAAACAGGGCAAAACATATGGATTGAATTGACAGCCGGCTGTTTGGGTTACACAAACTATCCGAAAGTGGACGCATGATTTTAGTAATCATTCAAAAATATAAGATATTCAATATGATTGTGTCAGTCTGACAACTTTGTAGATGCATCGTTTTATACTTTGATCGATCTTTCATACATAACTGAATGCCTTATTGTCAATTATCAATTTCGAATGATCCGATTTTTCCAATCAACAATACATTTGTTTTTATTTTTAATCACCATTTAATCATACTGCAAATAAGAAAATTATATTCATATTAACAAGTTGATATAATTTTATAATACTAATCGACATGTTTTTGCTTTGCCTTAAACTGCCTTTCAAATCAGCATTTATAAATACCATCTCTATTCGATATAGTGTTTTTACAATATCTGTATTAGATCTGCTTAACATTATAAACTGTTGTATTTAAAAGAAGAAAACCGCATAAAATGTTATCTTAAAATTGAATTCCTGTATAAACCCACTAAGGCCACGTAATACTTAAGTAAATATGCATTGTACACAGTTAATATAAAATATTTAAACTATCAAAGCTATTAAGGCAAAGTCAAGGTCAACGATACTAGAATTATGGCACTTACATGGCACTCAAATCGAAATATAGAGCGAAATATGTCGGTAAAATACAGTAATCAATTCTAGGAGTAAACTGTGCTACTCTGTGTTTGTATTGTGGCATTTGGTTGATTTGTATCTGTATATATTGTACGTTTGCATTGTACATATGGTAAGTTTGCATTTAACATATGGTTAGCTTGCATTTAAATAAATGGTTAGTTTGCATTTAAACATATGATTAGTTTGCATTTTAACATATGGTAAGTTTGCATTTAAACATATGGTTAGTTTGCATTAAAAATATGGTAAGTTTGCATTTTTCGATATGGTTAGTTTGTCTTTAAACATACGGTAACTTTGCATTTAAACGTATGGTAATTTGCATTTTAACATATGGTTAGTTTGCGTTTAAACATATGGTTAGTTTGTATTTAAATGTATGGTTAGTATGGTTAGTTTGCATTTAAACGTATTGTTAGTTTGCATTTTTTGTGACATGTGGTTTGTTTGCATTGGAGACATAGTGGATGGTGATAAGTAGTAGTAGTTAACGTTTTTGTTCAATTTACAACGCACTCTCATTCATGTTTAAATATATCAATTACATGCTATTAGTGTTATTTCAATTACTTGCTTTAAATTGTGAGGTTTTCTTTCAAACATCTATCTGGTATTGTGAACTAAATGTTTAAATAGAGGATAATCATGGTCCTTACAGAACATCTTAAGGTTGTCACTTCTGTGTTCCTTGAACATGACCAGCGTATCCGTCCCTGTTGGTGGTTTAAAAACTGACACAAATTGATCTTCAACTATTTCAAATATATGTATCTTGGTTTACATTATAACACAGTCGTCCATAAAAGGTTTCAAACATTGCGGACAGTTAAATAGATTTTTTTTTTGTTAATACCACCGTTTGCGAGCACGATACAACATATATCGTAAACAAAACATAACCCTTTATGCGACGACGTTTATAAATGGGTCGCCTCAAATTAAAAATATAATATACTTCCGCTCTGACATCACTTATTGAATCTTATTGAACTGCCCTGTATTGACATCGTTTTGTGATCACATACATTATCATTGTACGACCGTTCTTCATTTAATAACGTTTAACATCAAAACAATTATTTGATATTGCCTTGAATACATTTGGTAAGCTATTGGACAAAATTCAACCAGGATCACACTCTAGTGTTTAATTTAAAAAAATCATCAATTCAGACGGTGAATAAGATCTTCTATGAAACGTAACACAAGGTGATCGATTTGTCAAAGGTAAGATAAAGTCTAATCTTCCTTTATTATAATAGATGAGTCGGGAGTTTTTCTGCTATATCGCTATTTATTCATTCATATTACATCGGTTACGATTAAAGTACTTTTATCCAAAATACATCACACCAGTTTATCAGGTTATGAATTAATCTAATATCAGTTTACGAAATCCTTACATATTACTTAAAGTTGTTAATTATGAGAGTATAAATACATAAACCAAACACCGCGAAAACATAGCCTTATTGACAGACGAAATAAAAGCACGGAAAAGAAATGTTTGAGAGACAATGAAACACGAAATAAAAGTTTTGGTGCACAAACAGATGTGTAAAAAATGTTTTGTTTATAAGAAGTCAAGTCGGGTTGATTTTTTGTCAGATGTATATATGCAGGAATATTGACAAGCAGCCTCACTGCTCCATGAGTGGTGTGTACGAATGCATGTATTTGCTGATTCATATCCTGCATAGTAAAAAAGTAGTTCCACCAATACATGTGTTCTTAAATCTTCGTTGTAATCATTCTTAAACTGGGACAAATCTGTGACCAAAAGTATGACAAACATAATTTTATTTAGTATACATTTAATATGTCAACAAATTACAAAACATTTATAATTGCAAATTAGTACATATTGTTAAAACACACTTGGTGTTTAACAATTATTGTAAGGGTTTAATTACATACCTATATAATTCTCATCATAAATAGTAAAGTTTAGTTATTTTGTTGTATCTTAAGCTATATACACAACTATATACACAACTATATACACAACTATATACACAAGTGTCGTTTGCATAGGTGTATTCAAGTTTTTGTTGAAACCATAACTTTTGTTGGGTTTATAGGAGGTAAAACTAGAGTCCTATTCTTATCAAGAACATTTTCCCCCGTTTGTTTCAACTTCATATTCTCCATGTTATCACTGAGGTTTAGCACATCCGGTTCCGTTTGAATATCTTTAGCGCCTTCTTCCGGTTTAGAGTCGACTTCCGGTTTTGAGTCATCTTCCGATTCCAATACAGTTCGCGTACCAGAGTAAAATGGATTTGTTAGCACCGATAACCTTAGTGTTCTCTGATTTGTCTTCGTGTTTTGGGACGCCTTTTCTAGTTTTTCCTCGATTGCTTCCAAACTAGTTTGTTCGAGTTTTTGTTTAATGAGTTTGTATTTTGTGTATGATCGTTCCATCCATTTACAACTACGGTCGGTTCCATGATGGCGCCCTTTTCCAAACTTTCGGTCATAAAACGTTGATGATGGCGTTTACGCCTTAATTTAGGATGATTATGAGCGATGAAGCCTTCAATGTCGCGGCTAAAGGCTTCAGTTGGTTTTCCGCCATAACGTCCGAAAATTGTTTTCGTATCCGGATGATGTCGCCTCATTTTTATGCATTTTTGCAGCACCTTCTGTCTTACTAACGCTCGGCGAACAAACATTTTGGATTTTTCTAACGAGTAATCAGCCTCATTCTGTGCATTATCCAAGAAGTCTGCATAGACGTCATACTTGGTCTTTACTAGGTCATTGATGACGATTAGGAACTTCCGGCGTTTATTATCCAGCCGATGACTCGCTCCGAACCTTCTGGTGTCCATTGAAATGCGGATGATGTATAGAGATTACAATGTAGAAACGACGATGCTGAAATGATAAATGATTTGAACTAATATAAATGAACCAATGTTTCTGATGTCTGCACCGCCACATTTTGCGCGGTAATATGAAACTTCCGAAAGCATATGAATTTCTCTGGGTATAATATCAGAGATTTAATGCATTGGTGATTGTATACATGTTTATTTTAAAAGTAGCAAAGCTATTTATTTCGACTTGCCGATGAAATTATTCATTGTCAAGCATACCATGTATTATCGGATCTATACTTAAGACTACGCTCAATCAATAGTGTATTGTCAATTTTAAATACAAGAAAGAAGAATAAAACAGTAATATTTTTAGCAAACAAACAATAGCTATTGAGCGAAAAAAAAAACACACCAGCACCCTACAGAAAGGTAAATAAATACGCTTAGAAAATCTAACATCGTGGAAAAAGGGGAGCCATTGACGGTTAAACAGTGTGATGTGACATGTACACATTTAGTTCGTTGATACATCCATACACTTCCACAAATCATTAAATTAATTGAAGGATTGTCGACTGGCTTACAATTTGTTGTTTGACAAATGTACCTCAAACCGTATTCAGTTTCATTTATAAATAAGATATACTATTCTAATCAACAACAAATCAAGTGAACATCATCCACAATAATGTCATCTTGTTTTATTCCTTTTTGGAAAATACTAACGTTCGGTGGTTATGACGATAACGAATGTAACATGTAAAACAAAACTACTTATATTTAATCGACACGCACTTTCATTCGAATATGTTTAAACATACTTTTTAATTGAGAAAAAAAACTATATCCTGAACAGAACAGAACAGAAAATAACCTGTCGGTATTTCGTTCTTTTAATTACGCATTTCCGATTTACATCTAAAGTTTTGCCTTCCAATGATGAAACGTGCACAAAACAGCTATTTAATCATTTATAATTTTAATTCACCGACTTTCCATACGATTTTACATCACATTTTTAATACCAGGCATATCCATTTTAAATTACAAAATTATAATTGGCAAGTGCATAAAATGTCAATTTATGTCAGAGAAGATACTTATGAACGGATTTGAAAGCAATTTTATGCGAACATAAATTGGTTTTAAAGCATCCAGTTTACGTCGATGAGCCGTTTAAACCGATGTTTTGTTTTTGTAAATGATATCGAAACACGTGGTTAATTGACCATTACTGTATTATAGAAGTCTTCCGAGTGATCCTAGAAAGTTTTGATACCTAGTATTTTGGCCCTTAAACGACTATTAATTTTTCTTCTCGTTTGGAAAGAAGATAAAATATCATCATTTAGTGAACTGTACCCGAACGTTAACTAAATACGAATATTATTGATTGATATGTTTGTAATTATCAAATTATATATTTACGTATTGTATGACAACATACGTCTTTTTATCCATTTTGCGAATTCATTAAAAAAAATTATCGAGAAAATACCGTTCAATTATCGAGAGAATGTGTTTTAATTATCGAAAGATTTTGTTTTAATTATCGAAAGAATACTGTTCAATTATCCAGAGATTACTTTTCAATTACCAAAACGGTAAAAAACTGTATCTTAAGATGTAAGAAAAAGCTGTAGTAACAATACAACACCGCCTCTATGTGCCCTAGCATATACAAGCTTCTTTTGTCTATAAAGCGAATGCAAAAAGGATGCCTTGATGTTAAATTCCTTTCCGAAAACGTGTATCCAAATATTCGCTAGTTTATTGCAAAGTTATGATAAAGTACATAAATAAAAAGAGAGTGGTTTCATCAATTCATAAATACGCTAATGCGGCTCAACACGCTTTATTAAAAAAAAATCTTATTTCGGATCAATATGGTTTAAAATACAGGTACACATCACTGAGATATTGAACAATCTTAATGTAGCTTTCATGTCACAGAGCACAATACAACTTCTGGGAAAGCTCTCGAGAAATAACCCCACGTAAATTAAATACATTAATACATTTTCTCCAAGTATTACCAGTTTCTCATAACCTTTAAGTTGTATCGGACAAAGATTCTCTAAATTTAAGAATAATCTATAAAACTTAGCGTAACTCGTTCGGCGCTAGGCGAATATTGAGCGACTTTTTATATTGACAATATAAATTCAAGCGACCCTATCCTCATACACACAATTCACTCGTTGCGCGTTGTAAAATAAAAAAAGACTAATGTACAATACTAGTTATAAAAATTTACACGGTGTTTTATATATTTAGTATACAGGTGGGGGGTCGTTTCAAGAAGCCCTCTTAAGTAGACACTCGTTAACCACAAGAGTTACTCACGGCTTATCCATTTTGCGCTTTAAAATATTTATTTCAGAAACTGTAAATATAACACTTCTATTTCTAACATAATTGAGGAATGCATCACAAAGCTCCGATTTCGTTTTTATTTATATGTGTGATCTAAACTTTGATATACAAAACATATCTCATATCAGTTATATTACTTTTCTAACTAAATCTACTAACCTGATGCTTAACACTATCACTTTTTGCGAAACATATTGAAGGTCATCTACAAGAACAGAACACTAGCTCAACTTTAAGGCAAATAAAATAATCAGAATTTAAACTTTTGAACAATTACTACAAAAATAAATAAATAAAATATTGCTGCAAAAGAGTGTACGTACCTTGTCCACGCCGCGCCAAAGTCCCTATTAGGCCTAAACCGTGCTACATCGGCACTAATTTGTCGATAATCTTTAACATCTCCACTAATTTCATACTTTAACACATTCAAAAGACACAGTTTTATATACAGAACAGAACAGAACATAATTTTATTACACATAAACTTTACAGTTTCTAGTGTTAAACAAAATGGTTATACAAAAAAAACATGAATACATGAATATAGTAAGTCGTTTTTGCAGAAATTTTCTAATCAAGTAATGGATGAACTTTACAGGTATTTAAACAAAACTCATTTTATCTCACATGTAAAAAGCGTCTCAAGCTATATATGGAACCGTTATTGTATGTCGTTGTAATCGATAGAATAAAACAATAATTTTTAAGAACACAAAATAAAACAATTTGAGTCCGAATCAGTTAGCATTTTTGTAACACACACACTACCTAATAATATTTATACTTATAGTGTATGTAGCAACTATATAGGCATATACTAGCTACAGATATGATTAAATATGTACAGCATTTCACATAATGTCACAATGTATTTAGTTAAAAGTTATAAATATACAAGTTACACAGATAACACAATTAAAAATGGGTATAAGTTATACATATACAAGTTATACATATAATACAATTATACAATGATATGGGTATCAAGTTGGCGAATTTTAAGTGCTTCTGTAATGAACTTTCCTAACTTGAACATTTCACTTTTATTTTGTGTAGTTAACAACTGCGTGAGTTTAAACATGTTCGGTGTAACTCTATAGTACGCTTTTATGTAGTTTTCTCTTATTTGGACAAATTTGGCACATTTAAACAAAAAGTGGAATTTATCCTCAACTTCATTGCTGTTACATAATTGGCAATTTCGTAAATTTCTTTCCACTCTATCATTCCTGCCAGTCTGAATTCTCAGGTTATGTGCACAGATGCGAAATTTCGTAAGCGCTGATCTTAAATTTCTTGAAACAATCGTCTCTATGTATTGTTCAAACGTTAATGTTGTTTGTAATGCTTTATATACAATAAGTACCCTATTATCATTAATATCTCGTGTCCACTCTTGTAAGTATTCGTCGATAGAACAAAGACAAAAAATTAGCCTCATTTATTTGAGAGTTATTAGACCACACATAATTAAATCCGTATTTAGATAGTAAGTCCCTCACCTTTCCGAGCAAATTCAATGTATTACCATTTAAGTCAGCCAAACCATCTTCCATTATGGATCGTAATATAATATTGTCACTTTTAGTTATTTTAAACCAGTATTTTACAATCCTTACATATCTGTTAATATATAACGGGTATCTACCGAGTTCGCCGTAAACGCCTACATTTGAAGTTGATTTCCTTACACCAAGAACAGCTTTGCAGAATTTAAGGTGCAATTTTTCCAACTCGCTACACTTTAAGAAACCCCACAATTCGTACGAGTATGTAATAATTGAAGAGACAAACGCATCAAATAACTGCAAAGCTACCTTTGGTTTACAACTATTTTTTTTTAAGGTTAGTTAACAATATGTTAGTGCTTTTAGGCCCTTACCACGCAAAGTGTTAGTATTAAGATTAAAATTCCCGGTATAATTAAGTGTTACCCCCAGATATATAAAATCGTTCACAATTTCTATGTTATCATTTCCATATTTGGAAATAACAAGGTAAGTTTTTACAGACATATAAAGGTTTAAATCAGTTATTACATGTATATGTTGATAACATAAAATCAATCTACCGGGTACTTGTTGTTTGTTTTCGTCCTTATGTGTGTTCGTTCATTAAATTCAATTTATTCTGAAAGAATGTATTTTGCTGAATATTTTTTGTTCTTAAAAAGTAGAGATTGTTATGAAAACCTTATCACGATGCGGTTCATCAAATGCAAACAATAGCGAAATGGCCGCTGTTTTGACGGCCAAAATTAGAGAGTGTGCAAACGTGACGTCATTATCGGAATCCCTAAAACCTTTTATAGTGACACACGCAGTAAAGTGACATACACATTATAGTGACACACGTGGTACAGTGACATACACATTAAAGTGACACGCAGTACAGTGACATACACATTATATAGCCACATGCAGTATAGTGACACACGCTGTATTGTGGCATACACAGTATAATGACATACACTTTATAGTGACATACACATAATACAGACACACGCAGTATATTGACACACATCGTAGTGGCATTTATCCTGTTACATGCCTTTAAATCAGCCTGATAACCAGGTAACCTTATAACCCAAAAGTTATTAGTCTTTTTGACCACGTTACCTCGAATATCCGTCAGTCGCTCTCCGGTGACGGACTTCTTTTTTCATGAACACATTAAACCGTTTCTTTTTAATGTTATCGTATATATTACATATCATCCTTTTTGTGTCTTCTTTAAAATATATTACCGAACCAGCTTTTCGTATTTTTATTTTCATTCACATGATTACGCAATGTATGGCGTATGCCGTGTGACGTCATTTCGGTGACGAAACATTTTGAGACAACAATATATGCCTATGGAAGTGGTGGTTTGTTAACAGTAAACTTTTTGTTTTTAAAGATCGAACGAATCCAAAACGTATTTCGGATTGTGTGTAATGTGT
>VMBQ01006746.1:20569-51645 GCA_007657795.1 Dreissena rostriformis | reverse complement strand
GTGCTTGAATTTAGGTTTGAGATTTCTGTTTGAACCCTGGTGTTCATCTGTCGTATGAACACGCAGAGAGAAGTCCTGATTTCCCTACACTGAACTGTTACATCCTATTCATTCAACAAAGACGCAGTGATGTGACTAATGTTCTGGGGGATTTCTCTAAATCAACCAGGGAATATTCGCAATTTCTGATTGAAACTGAAAAGTTATTTATCCTGAAAGCTATGATCAGCATAGTAAAGGTTTTCTTGACAGTTATGTAAGATGCTCCCATATGTAACTCATTTCTGATCATGAAACAAACTATTCACAAAAGTCCACTCTAAAAACATATGAACAACAAATGTATTATTGATCTTGAACATGAATATCATGAACTTCAAGTTTAGATTTGTTTTTCCATTTCGTGTAATCAATGACCATAAGTAGGAGGAACTTACAAATACACCTGACATTGCTCTTCATGGGAATATCAAGTTACATTCTCATAATCCTCTGTGATTTCAAAATGTAGTATTTTCCAGAAACTGACATCTAAAACATATAAAGAAGTTAACATGGCCATCCCCGCCGTTATGTGTTTTCTTGTATGAGAACCTTTGTTTTAGAGAGTAGAATAATATTGGTAAAACATGGCACCTGTGTCATCTATTTATATTTCAAGGATCAATTACTTATATAAGTCTCGGAGTTATGCTGTAGAGAATAAAATATATTGAAATTAAATAAAGGGAGATAGTTAAAAATCTACGGCCGAAAGAGTTATGGTTCATGTTCACTGCACTTCTCCTAGTTGCCATCTGTTTATATTTCTAGTTTCAAGTAAATCCCTTCAGTAGATTTAGAGTAATGCTCCGGACAAAAATTTACTCTGCACTTAAATAAAGGGAGATAATTTAAAAAAATAAATGTAGATAGAGTTATGAATCTTAGTCACTGCACTTCTCCTACTCGTCATCTGTTTATATTTCAAGTTTCAAGAAAATCTCTTCAGTAGATTTAGAGTTATGCTCCGGACAAAATAATTTTGAAATTATATAAAGGAAGATAATTCAAAAACTAAGGTAGATACAGTTATGGTTCTTGGTCACTGCACTTCTCCTAGTTGCCATCTGTTTATATTCTAAGTTTAAAGTAAATCCATTTTACAGATTTGGAGTAATGCTCTGGACAAAGTTTCGGACGGAAGGACGAATGGAGGCTATTACTATATCCCCTTCCGAAATTTCGGCGGTGAAAATAAAAGCAAATATGACTATTATTGAACTTATCATGTTTGTTTGGCCAAAAAACATTTCCCTTAAGTAGGATTTTGATTTGCACAAATTATTATAAAAACAAGTTACTGGGCCACCAGCAGTATGAAAACTCTATATCTGTATTGAGTGTAATCAATCTATTTATTTTAGCTCGCGTCGAAAGCCATAGGCTTATATAAACGCTTTCGAGTCCGTTTCCTGGGACTAGAACCAGTACTTGGTGTCTCTGGGGGAGATCAAAGGAACGCTCCCAGTGGGGTTCGAACCCGTGACCTCCCTGTATTTATCTGTTATTAATATATCTGTATTTATGTTTTCTTCTCTGGCAAATCAAGTTTGTTATAATGGCATTTTTAATTGCATGTTGCGTAATAGTATAACATATATTGCAGGTAGAAGAAAGATTTGGAAGACAATTAGAAGTTGTGGACACTCCTGGATTTTTTGATACATCCTACAAGGACGCATTTGTGATTAAAATAATGTACCATTGCTTAAAGATGACAACGCCAGGTTTCAATGCTATCTGCTTAGTACTGAATCCAGATCGGTTTACTGCAGAATTGATAAAAACTGTTGACATTTTTTTCAAATTTTTCGGTAAAGGTGTTGATGAATATGCATTTGTCATTTTCACGCATATGAAAACAGAGGATGAAATGAAAGAGTACACTAACGAAGCGGACAATCCTGACGATGATTGACAGAAAGCATTTCAAGAGCTTCGAAAAAGATGTAAAGGAAAACTGTTGTTCAATGAAAACCAGGCCTCCAAAGAACTTAAGGAACAAATGGTTTTTAATATCTTAACAGCAGTGGATGACGCCAATAACAAAGCACCAAGACCATACTTCCAAAACAGATATACAAGAAGGATAGAACAAAAAGCTAAAGAATTTTATGACATCCATTGCTTAGGTTTGGGACATAAGAGATCCAAAGAAGGTAAGGACTATCTTTCAGTTTTAATGCCCATATTCATTATGTTAAAATAAAGCCATTTTATGCGCCAGCCATGTAAATGGCAGAAAGACATGTAGTGTTAACCAATTGTGTTTATGTGAACTTGCGTGTGTGCGTGCATGTGTGTGGGAGACAACCATGGCGCTTGCTTTAAGGTGAAGGTCACAGACAACAATTAAAAGTTTCACTGACCTTAAATGGAAATAAAAGTTAAATATTTGTTTGTGCCAGGCCCTTATTTTTGTAATCTTTACTGCACAAATGATCATCATATTGAGACGACATGGCGTGTGCAAAAATCATGTCACTTTTGTAAAAGTCAATGCAAAAAAAGTTTCTGTGCCAATTGAGATAAGCAGGACAAGGTATTGCCATATGGACACATACATAGCTTTAGATTGTGCTACCCATGATTGTACAAACATATTTATTGAATATTACAAATGTTTACCTAGTGACTGTCAGACATATAGACAATTATTTTATTCCTAAAATAAAGAAAGACTGTTGTTTACACATTTAGAATACTATACAAAACACTTAAAAAAAACACATTGTCAGAGTTGTGTTCGGCCCAATTTTTGCATTGATCAATTATATTTATATGGTTTGGATACGTGTTTACATATATTGTTAAAGTATAATGGAATACATATACAAAACTAAGTCAATTACCAATAACAACAAGAGTTCCGCGGTCGGAGACATATGCCCCCAAAACAGGGCCTTGGTTTTCACACTTATTGTGACAGTGACCTTGACCTCATGACCTCAATTTCAATATGGGTCATCTAATGTCCAAGGCCAATGCACATGTGAAGTATAAAGTCAATCAGTCAATTCGTTGACGAGTTATTGATCGGAAACAATTTTCACACTTATTGTGACAGTGACATTGACCTTTGACCAAGTGACCCCAATTTCATTAGGGGTAATCTACTGTCCAAGGCCAATGCACATGTGAAGTATTAAATTAATCGGTCAATTGGTTGACGATTTATTGATCGGAAACGATTTTCACACTTATTGTAACAGTGACCTTGACCTTTAACCTTGTGACCCCAATTTCAATAGAGGTTATCTACTGCGCAAGGCAAATGCACATGTTAAGTATCAAGCCAATCGGTCAATTTGTTGATCAGTTATTGATCGGAAACGATTTTCACACTTATTGTGACAGTGACCTTGACCTTTGACTCAGTGATCACAATTTCAATAGGGGTCATCTACTTCCAATGCCAATGCACATGTGAAGTATCAAGCCAATCGGTCAATCTGTTCAAAAGTTATTGATCGGAAACAAACTGGTCTACCGACCGACAGACTGACCTTCATCCAGCCAAACCATATACCCCCTCTTCGTCGAAGGGGGGGGGCATAATAACTTTATCAGGTTTGTTTAGTGTTTTACCCATAAGAGCATGTGGGACATTGCCAAGAGAAATCAAAAAGGACATTTTGACGAACAATTAACCACAATTAACGGTAATTGAACAAGTGCAAAAAACAATTCGAAAAAACATATTGAGATTATTTTTTTAGAACATCAGTAGCAGTTAAGGAGTAAAAAATGAACAATTTAAAACTAAAAATTCATTGTTATTGATGCATTTCACCCTGTTTTATAATTACATTTAATATGTTTACTTTTCAATATCTTTCATTTCACTTACATGATATTACAGTAAACAAAATGACAAACATTATAAAGCAAGATATGCACATGAATCTGATTCTACACATATCCTTTACAGGGACCTTTTCACAGATTTTGGCATGTATTGAAGTTTGTCATAAAATGCTTTTAATTTGATAGATGTAAACATTGGAACTAAATAGCTCCAGTAAAAAAACAAGCGTAAAATTAAAGAAAGAAAAAAAAGTAATCATAGACTTGGCTCGAACCACTGACCCTTGGAGTAAAAAGCAAGTACTTACCCCCTCAGACATCCTTGCTCATATAGTGAGTGGACTATGCATAACTGTTTCTTGCAAATACCATAACTGCAATGTAAATTTGCAAATCTGAAACATTTTTTTCATTAACCAAAACATTAAAAGGTCCCTTTAACATATAAATGAAAATATGTTTGTCTTTTCCCATTTTCTTTACTGTTTGCTATCTGTGGTTGATTGGGTGTAGGATTAGGGTCTTTAGTTCGAAGTGCAGTGTTCAACTTCCGTGCTCCTCTGTTAAAGGTCATTTTTTTTAATTTTGCTGTGTAACCTTTCAATGCCCTCAAAGATTTTTATATAAAATCATATTATTTTTGTAGCGTTATTCGTGACGGCGACACAATGGATATGATTCACAATAAAGTCTTGTATAACGTTGTTTCAAATTTATTTCTGTCTATATAATATTGTAATAGTAATAATACGATGTTGTTGAATTTTATACCAAATTTCACAATTTCAAAGTATATAATATATGAATTCTGCGGAAAATCTAAATATCTCACAGAAGCTATCTTTCAAGTCTAGCCGAATCTGTCTAATACAAATTTTGACTCTCTTTTTATACTAAATGGTTACATTGGATCGGGTCTCCACGACAAACAAGTTACAAAGAAATGGCCTGCAATATCGTTACATTTTGTTATACAATGGGTCGACTTTTGTTTGGATTTAGCTTTATTTAATTTTCTTTATTGGACCTTGTGCTCTGATCGCTGTTTTGTATGATCTTTGAGTTTCCGGGGTTTAATTTCATTATGCAAAACTTTCTTACATAAAAGGTCTGTTTTACAACAATGTTTTGGGTTTGAATAGTTCGTGTCAGATCGACACATTTTAAACAATGTGTTAAGTTACAATTTACCTTATGATCAGACACTATTTTTATGTCCACCAGTATATACTAGGGGAAATATTGTTTTTGCCCTGTCTGTTGGTCTGTTGGTTTGGCCCAACTTTAACATTGGCCATAACTTTTTCAATATTGAAGATAGCAACTTGATATTTGGCATGCATGTGTATCTCATGGAGCTGCACATTTTGAGTGTTGAAAGGTCAAGGTCATCCTTCAAGGTCAAAGGTCAAATTTATGGGTCAAAATCGCTCAAAAGTGGACATAGTGTTTCACAAACACATCTTGTTTTTATAAATATTGTCTGCTAAAAAAAGCTCCAGCTTTCATGACACCCTGAGGTTCCTTCTATAAGTGCTAGGATAAAATAAAAAATCCCCAAAATTATTTTTATGATTACCGTATGGTCATGACTGTATCAGTTCCAACTTTTTGTTCCTGTCTCATTTGTGCACAAATGAGCAAGTGGTAACAATTGATTTGTTTTGTTTCTGCTTTTTTCATGAAACAAATTTTAATTTACACCGAAATTGGTTGAGCATGAACTCACAGTGCGATTTGAACTATTTAAATGCTTGGTGTAAGTCCGGATTGTCCCAGTCCATCTTAGGTGTTTGAACTAAATTGCATCCTTTTGCAATCATTTTAAAATGAGAGAATATCACAATAAGCACAAATTTATAAAATCCTGGGATTTTATGATTAAAAATTTAATTTTTGATTCAAAATCAAAATTCCATTGGTTTTATCCAAAGTTTTTGTAGTCTAGTAGGTGTAATTAATATAACGTAAGGCGTTTGTGGCTACTTATTTATTCATTCATACTCAAGCTAAAAGTGTACAACTAACTATGAAGCATACTCATATAAATGCAAGATTAACAGCAGTAACAACTCTTATGGAATCTAGTTTTCAGTATAACACAGTCATGTCCCTTTGACTATTTCTAGACAAAACATAACATATTTGATTTTCCTCTTGCTCAATAGCTCACCCTATATAAACAATAATGCGTAATGCAACGGATTAAAGACGTATACACACAATACGAAGAATTGTTTTTTGTAATTTGTTTAGTCATTAACACAACGCTTCCAAGTCCATAAAAATATTCATATCAAAAAGATATTCTGTGTAGCTGTTATTCGATTGAACAAAGACGCTAACACATTGACAAAGTTTTCATTGATGTTTATTTTGCTCCTTGAAATTTAAAACAAATTATTTCCAAGTCCAGTTATTTATCAAATCGACAAGATTCATAAGAGACCCTTAACAGGCCGGCCTCACCCGTGACAATAAGAAATTGTAAAGCTACATCCCTGCGACATTTGCGGCACTATAAGAAATCCCTGTGTCCTATTCACTCCTGTTTGCTTACCTTAACTGACTTATCATACTTAATTCAGGTAGAAAATATATACCAAAACATTCCTATGTAGTTAGAAAACAAATTGGGGTGATGCCTGTAAGGTTAATTGAACCAAGCCTAGTAAAATTAAATCGCGTCATGAAAAAATGGTCTCATGGCATATGCGGCCAGCGTAGCTCAAGCCAAGTCTGCGCACTTCTGCAAGGTTTCGTATTATCTCCTGAGTATCCTCCTCAGTATGCATATCCTGAGAAGACGGCGCGGACGCTGGCAGCAAATTGCATAGACCCATTTTTGCATGATGCAGGTCTTAAAAAAACCTCATTGCGTCTTGTCAATGGAACATCAAACCACGATACTTTTCGATTGAAAATTGAAGTCACACTGTTATTTATAGCAAACTGGTTAATGTCAGCAGCATATTCAGGCTTACAGGAAAGATTTTCAGACAGTCTGACCGCGTACATCTCACATTTGTGGCTATTTAATTAAACGATTTCCCTTCTATCATGGACACTATACTATTTCGGTGCTTTTCTCTCATTAATTTCTTTCCCTAAAATTCGTGTTATTTGATATCTGAAAAGCAATACTGTGTTATCAACATAAGGCGTTTATTGAAAGTACATTCAGTCTTCCCCTGACGATTTACTGACCCAGCACTGATCCTGAAAGTCTTGGGGAATTTGGGATGGAACTTACCTTTAATGTGTAATTGTAACTGGGCCAAAATGTGTATACATGTTTGGTATGAACTTGCAGAGAGTAGTCCGCATTTCCCTACACTCAGCAGGGTTACATCCTATACTTAAAGGAAAAGGTGATGTTGCCAAAGTTCCGGGGATAATGCTCAAATCAGCCAATGGAATGAATGGAGTGAATTCATTCGGGTCTTCTGGCGTTATGTAAAGGTCATTTAAGGTGCAAAGCTGGGTTAAACAGCTACACTGAAAAATGCTGCTTCAATATCAATAGAGATAATGTCAAAATTGTGTGTAGAAGCCTCTTTGGAAAAAAGTCTGAGACTTTCTTTGTCTTTGATTTTCCTTTCTCCATCTGTCATTTTTCAGTAATCACCCATCTTGTAGACATCAAATTTTGTCCAGTATACGGAAGTTCCTTATACACTTTGATTTGAGAACAGCTATCAAGTTCTATTTGCTTAGCCAATGTAAATTTTTTCTCTCCACCACTGGAGATAGGTACAAAAATGGCATTTACTTCATCAATTTCTACAGATCTATGCTTGTCTTCAACATCTTGTAAAAATATAACCCCTTTGGGGTCCCTTTATTTTCACATTGAACATTCAAATACGCCAAATTCTTGCCTTAAGATTTTCTAACTTAGCTAAGAATTATAGCTTTCAACCAGGTTTCACCTCCTTTTTCCTTATACAAAATGTCATCACCTACTCTTGGTATGCTTGGTTTCTCTTTAGGTTTCACCTTACCTCCAGACTGAAACTTAAAAAAAAGTGTTATAAATGCCAATTATAAATTATATGGTTGTTGATTAACATGAGATTTATGTCACAGAAAAAAGGCAGTCCCCTAGCGGGTTTATTTGTTGGGGTAAGAACTGGATGTCCAAAAACCTTATAAAAAAACTTTCCTGTATGGCAGTATGCAGATTTTAGTTTTCAATTATATCTTGAATCATAGCAACCACAATTTTGGTCTTACTTAAGCTACTGAAGTAATAAGTGTAATTCAACAAATTTTTTAATGACCCTTAATCATCAGAGTTTTATAATCCACGCCTAACTTAAATACTTTTTGAGTTATTGCAGGATCCAGATTTTAGTTTTCACTTATTTCTATAACCATAGCAACCACAGTTTTTGTAAGATGAAAAAAAACTAAAATAACATGCATATAACCTATATAACATCTATTCACAACCTGAGTTTGATAAACCTACCTTGAGTATTTTTCAGTATTGGCAGGATCCAATCTTTTCAGACAGACATAGAGGCAGACAGACAGACTTTACGAACATGCATTTTTGCCCTCTATTCACATAACAACTATCATCAATCTAGCTTTCGTACTTTGAGTTTTCGCAGAATCCAGATTTTAGTCTTCAATTATTTCTGTATGGCCCAATAAACACACAGTTTTATCTTCCCAGCTTCAGGACTTTTTAAAGTATCACAGGATTCAGATTTTAGTTTTGTACATTTAAACATACAATGTTCTATAAATAATGTTTCTGGTTGTTAGATCTACGAATCCTCCTCATCGGACTTCCAGCCCATGGAAAAAGCTCAACTGTCTTCTCACTTCTGGGAAAATCTGACAGTGTTTCCAAAGTCGGACCTGCATTCCAAGAAATACAGGTGGGTACATCGTTAGTGTGAGTTTTTTTCAAAAGTAAAAGATTTGTAAGTTCTACACATTAAATTTCAATTCTAATACATAATACAACTTCTCTGCTCAAATGAGATGTGCACGAGAAGATCAATAACTTGTCAGTGCGATTAACTCTTGGGTTATTCTCAGCAAGAGAAATGATTGATCAATTTTCTGTGACAGAATAGTTCCCTTGGAACTTAAACTACATTGTCTCACATTTTGGTAAGTCAGCTTCATTGCTATTAATTGCAATATTATTTTTAAATATGTTTCTTGTAAATTCTATCCCTACAGTTAAGGCATCGTAAGAGCTGTTTGTGTTTGTAAAATTCAATTTGGCTATGTATAGTGCTGCTTACTTAAGGATTCTATATCTATTTCTGTTTAATATTAGTCTGGATATTATAATGTTTAATCTTCTATGATTTGCATTAATGTTTCAAACGATATACACGAACCGTCAAGTGTAATAGGGGCGTCATCAGCAACAAGTTACTGCCATAGTCCTTAATTACTTTTTTTATTCTTTTGACTTGTGAATTAAGCTTTATGTTTATCAACATCAATGCAATGGATAAATAAAAAAGGTAAGGGGATAAAAAAAAAACAGCCTTGTCTTACCCCCTTTAGTATATTAAAAAAAATCTAACAATTCTGTTATTTGTAACGCATGATGTTGCATCTCTATTGAATAACCTAATACCCACTAATATAACCCACTGTAAACACAAACTCATGATCAAGGCTGCCAATGGCTTTATTAAAATTAGAAAAAAAGAGACCGGTTACGTGAGTTTCACCAATTTGCTCAGTTATTTCTTGCAAATGTTTTACGTTTTTGCTAAGTACCTTCCTAAAAATCAGGTGTGATTTGTACTGATTATATGACTTATTTACCGCCATAGTTTTGTGAGTATTTGGAATGCAACCCTTTAATAAAATGTTGTGTTTACATCCCGATAAATAAAAACTGCATAAAAAGCATAAACTAAAAGACCTATAAACAATGCCAGGTCTTTTACTAGAACTGTACTACTAGACAAAAGCCTGCAAGCCTTAAGAATAAGTTTCGCTATTTTCTCCTCGATAAGAAATATCATAAACTGAATCGAATCTATTACAAAACCAAAGAAAACAATCCTTTGTACAGGCACTAGAACAGACTTAGTGGATTTTGCCACATAACCAAGATACTGTAATGTGGAGCAAATTGTTTCAGCATTCTGTAAACATATATCTCTGTCTAGATATACTCATATTAATAAAATCATCAATATAGTAAGCACATCTAATACTTTGGGACCTAAACCATGCATTAACTGGTTTAAACAACTTAGTCTTATAAGTAGTAAATACTCTGGGTGCTACACTTTACCCAAACGGCAGGCAAACAAATGCATATACAACTCCTTTCCATATAAATTTGAAATATTTTTGATAATCTGGACGAATAGGAACCGAAAATAAAACATCTTGTTAATCCACAGAACAAAAGAAAAAAAACTTAATTCAAGCACTATCTTTAACTGCTCTTGTTTACAATGTTCATAATGAACAAAATTATTTAACTTGTTTGAGGTTTATAATTGGTCTTAATTTTCCATTTGGTTTTTTGACCACAAATATATTTGATATAAACAGGTCTTGCTCCCACTCAGAATGGACTATAGCTCATTTGTTCAATAACTCGTCTTGCTCAATTATCTATATTTCTGATTCATTAAATGAAATTTCATTTGGAATAACCGTTTGAAGGTTCTGACTCAATTTCCAGGACATAGCCTTTTTATGCCCCCGGTAGGGTGGCATATAGTGATCGCTCTGTCCGTCTGTCTTTCTGTCTGTCCTTCTGAAATTCCGTCACACTTTGCGTTTAGGTTTCGAAAAATGCTCATAACTTCTATGTCCCTTGAGATATAACCTTCATATTTGGTATGCATGTTTATATGGACAAGGCCTTTCCATACGCACAACAGTTTTGACTTTCCGTCCGCCCGTCTGTGTGTCCGTCCGAAAACTTTAACGTTGGTCATAACTTTTGCAATATTGAAGATTGCAACTTGATATTTGGCATGCATGTGTATCTCATGAAGCTGCACATTTTGAGTGGTGAAAGGTCAAGGTCATCCTTCAAGGTCCAATTTTTTTTTTATTTTTTTTTCAAAGCGGCGTAGTAGGGGGCATTGTGTATCTGACAAACACATCTCTTGTATATTATTCAAACACAGTGATCACTAGTAGATAATTTCCAAGACTTATAACAGTGTTTGAGTTTACCTACCACTCCTAATTGCCCATGTTTGGGGCTGATATGGTTGCTGAGGGTTTAAAACCTCTACCACCTCTAGGTTTTCCTCTCATGGGTCCTCTAAATCCTAGAGGATTGAAGGCAAGTACATGTCCATATGGTGTGGATCTTACACTGCAACAACCTCTATTGAAGTTAGTTGGAAATCTTTCACGGACTCCTCCCCTGAGAAAGAAATTTTGCTGAAAATTTTGCTGTGGTCTCATCATTCAAGATTAAGACTTGTCTCACAATTCTTTACTTCCTTGGCAATGTAATCCCCAAACAATTGGGTTGTCAAAGGCATGTTTATGCTACCCACATTTTTGTATTTCTGGTATAGGTTAGGTTTAAGCAGATATCACCTACGGATACTTAAATTAGACTGGGCTTGACCCAATAATGTAAGAGATTCTGAGATCAACTGTTTTGCTTCTTCATTAGTCAACAAAGACTGCTTACCAATAAGCAATTGTACCAATCTCAGAAAAGGAGCAATGCCTGATGAAAGAAGTAGTTATATATCTTGGAAAAGACAATCATACGTACACGTTCTTCTATAGAAAAAATCCATATCTCATTATGGACATTGGAGGATTTAATTTTTCACAATTTTAAGGAATATGATATTTCTCTGAAACTGAGTCAACTTCACACGGTGAAGTACAGGCCACACTCATTAAATCTGCCAAAGATTGTTATAAAGCTGGATCTTTAACTTTAGTTTTAATTTTAGACAGTTTCCAATCTGATTGACCATCAACGTGTTCAGAATCATCATAAAACAGACTATTCTTCAATATATTGGTCATGTATTTGCTAGTGTCTTAAGCATATTTTCTTGCACCAATAGAATCAAAAGACTCTTAATTAGACACATCATTGTCAACATCTATTCTTAAATAGATTTGGAGGTATTCTGAAGATCAAACCCCTCAAAGGTATGCTCATATTGTTCTTCTGCTGGCATAGCATAAATTCCCGCTTTTTCTGAGTTTTTCAATGTCATTAGTAGACAAACTATTTGAAACACTTGTTTACTAAGGGGTTGTTCTCTTTGTGGCTTTAGGTTTATCTTTTGCTTTTTTGGCATCATTTTTCACATTATTATTTACGTAAGTTCAAGTCGACTGAGTTTTGTGAATTTGCTGAACAACCGATTTAAGCTTTCTTTCACTTTGTTTTGGTTCAGCGCTATCTGGCTCGAACCACGTAAACTCACCCTCACTTTCCGAAGATGAGAAAATATCATTACACTCGAGAACTTCATTCTCAAATGGGCTCATTTTAATTAATTTAACCAGAATAAACAATTAACAATTATATAACAGCAAAGAACTGTTAGAAAGAAAACGTAACAATAAACACAACAAATACCTGAACTACCTCCTAGGTAGAGCCAATATAATTAATAAAATATTGGGCCAGGGAAAACTCAACCGATACAAATGTGCTTCTCTCTTCAAGCGCCAACTCAGCCAAGATATCATGTGCAAAAATGTTCACAAGGTTATAATGGCGGACCAAGCACGATTCCCAAAAGCGATGGACATAATGCGATCACAAAAGCTCCCTTGAGTACAAAGGGCTGTTATAAGGTCGCCCTGTCATAATGGATATTGTGTCCGCCTAGCGACCAGTGGGAGCGTTCTTAAGATCTCCCCCAAAAACACCAAGTATTGGTTCTCGGCCCAGGAAACGGATTGAGAGCGTTTCAAATATGCCTGAGGCTTTCGATGCAATCAAGCTAAAATAAATGAATTTAAAACTATAAAGGGCTATATTTCGGCCTCTGGCTATTGATTTCTGCGTAAAACCTTGACCTTGAAGGTCTAAATATGCTGTCTCCTGTTGATAAGTGTAGTATATTTCCCTTTTTTATAGAACATGTGTTGTTTTGATACCTTTTTATAGCCTGGATAGGTAGGAAGAAGACAAAATATGAGACAGACAGAGCAAACAACCAACAGTTTGTTAAATGGCTTTACAAAAACAGAACATATTTGATACTATAATGTTTTAATTAGTTGAATTCACATTGGCTTTGTTATTGAGCTGAAGACAGCCGTATTGGCCGGGCCGCAGGCCGCATTGTCAACTAATTAATGACAATTTTATTAATAAACTTTATAATATTACCTTATTTTTTGTTTAAATAAAGTCTCTTCCTAGCAAAAATCCAATTTAGGCGGAATGTGTTGTCCCTGATTAGCCTGTGCGGACTGCAGAGGCTAATCTGGGACGACACTTTACGCACATGTATTATGCCCAGTTTTCTCAGAACGCGACACATATCTGCGGAGGAATCAAACTGCCACTTTTGAAAGATTCTCATACAAGGCCGAGTTTTTCCTGGTTTCTGATTGGCTGAATCTCGTATTGACCGACCTTTTCCCGTATTGGCCGTGTTTTTTTCCATATTTGCCGCCTTTTTCTCGTATAAGGCGAGTTTCGAGCTTTATTGGCGAGGTTAAACTTGTATGGGGCGAACAAATTGAACACATTCTCGTCTAATATTACAAATTTAATTAATAAAGACAGAGAAAACCAATAGTTTGCTAAATGGCCTGAAAATGGAAAACACTTATTTGGGACGCTTTTGATATTTCATTATCGTTTTTTAGTCTGAAAAGTAAAACATTTGAATATTTTTAAAATATGAAAAAAAAAATGATGTTGACAATAATATCTTAAACAATATTGTACTTTAAACCTCTCCAAATATCTCTGAGCTTTTATATTACTCCGCTTATATGATTAATTTAACCAAGAAGAGCAACCGATGATGCATTCAGATGAAGTATTGAAAGTCTTGCTAATTTAGAACTTTAATTTGTATTTTTAGAGTGGGGAAAACAGTGGTCGTCAAATAAAAATTGTGGAATTCCAATTCCCAGTGAAGAATCCTTCAAGCCAAAGTGACACTGATTTCAAGGAGCAACTATTACACGCAGAGAAAAAGCTGCATCCAGGATTTCATGCAGTTTTGTTTGTAATAGATCCAAATAGAATTGCCTATGTGAATGATCAATTTCAACCCATCATTGAGTACTTTGGAGATGAAGCTAGTGATTATGCTTTTGTACTCATGACTTTTACTGGAAATGAAGAAGAACTTGCAAAGAAGTTTCCTGACAATATAAATGCCAAGCATCCAAAACTGACTACTCTAACCAGGTTTTGTAAAGATAAGGAATTGTACATAGACAATAAGGTAACACCACAGACAAGGAAAGACATGGTTGAAGACATTTTCAATTACATTGACAGTGAAAATGGAAAAAAGTTAACACCCTATTTCAGCTCACCTTTTAAACAACAAACGGAAGTTGATGAAGCTGCTAGAATTGATAAAGCTGCTAGGAAGGATGACATTGACAGGGAAGTTAAAGCTGCCACAGAGGCTCAAGCTGATCAATTGAATAAACTTGTTATATCTGCCAAAGCTGCTGCTGATGAAGAAGCTAAAAAGGCCAGAGATGCGCAAGCAGCTGCTGAATCTAGACTTGCTGCATTAAAAGAAAGACAAAGAGAAGAGCAAGCAGCTAATGAAGCATATAAACAAAAAGTCGAGAAAAAGCAAAAAAAATGGTATCAATGTTGAATCATACGAGTTAAGTGTTAACAAAAAAACTGTTACTGTATTTTGCAGACAATAAGCAGAGATTCAGATGTTTGCTTCTATTTACTGCCACTGACTTATAAAATAATTAATTGAAACACACAATGAGAATACACAATTTTTCAAAGGAATAGTATCATTCTGTTTATATCAGGTGAACATGTTCCCAAAATGTACTGATTGTTTCTCTTCAATTTGAAAATACTTTGTGTGTAATGTATAATAAGAAAGCTCATCTATGTAGAAATACATATTAAATCAAGAGCAAATGATGAACAATTGTTTTCCAAGACTATTTTATGTATTATTGCAAAATTTAAACAATAAGAAGTCCTTTTAAAGCACTTTTATGTTGATGTATTTCTTATGCCATACACATTTAATTTATGTTAAGGGGTGTGCACCAGAGGCATTTCGAGGATATTTCAGCCCTATTGCAAGTGTATGCTATTATGCGGATATTGTGATGTTTAATTTCTTGTTTTCATGTACACTCCGGAACTTTTTACTCTATGCATATTTATTTTGGAAGAAAGGGAATTCATATACAAAATGTTGCATACTTTTTATTTTCATCTGTAATGCTGTAACTAGGATAAGGAAATACCAAAAAGCATAGAAATCATTTGGATGTCATTATAACTTCAACATGAACACATTTATTCGGACACACTATTTCAGATGTAGGTCTGGATCATAGTTGTTAATATAGTTGTATTGAATTGTTATTGTTTTTTTTTTATTTCTTTTTTGTAACATGTTATAATCCCGTTAAAAATATGATATTTTTCAAACTGTGTTAATTTAATCCCGTCATTTTGCATTTAAGTAGGCGGAATTGTGGTATTTTGTAAAAAATGACTTGCGAATAGTGCTTCAGTTTAAATTTTTATTACAAAAATAGTTTGGTGACTTCTTATCGTGTTTAATTATGAGAACATAAAGAGAAGTATATGAAATAAAAGCAAAATTATATAATTCAAGTTTTTTAAATATCAATTATGTGGCTGAAATAGTAAGATTTATATGGGTTTATTAGTCGTATTGAATTTATATAATCACTATTTCTTAATATGTTTGTAATGTAATCCATTTTATGTGTAATGTGTGTTTTGAATAAAAAATAAATAAGTGAACGAAAGCTTAAAAAATACCGAAAATTTGCCAGTTTCATCTTTTATTTGTGATTATGTTCAGTTTTGACACACGTTGAAATCTAGCAGTTTGAATACAATTGCGCATGTTGAGCAATTGTAAATAATTTCAAAACAAGGTCGGTGTCCCTATGTTTTTATTTCATTTTTCATAAAGTGCTTATATGATGTCTTTGAAGAAAAAGTTTCAAAAATATCTAATATGGGGAAACAATTACAGCAACTTTCATAACACCACTAAAAACCTAGTGACCTTTCAGGAAACAAACAACTTATTGATAACAAGACATAAATACATAGGAAAAAGACAGCTAACATTCCACTGTTGTTTGAAGCCCCCGAAATTAGCTGCAATACTTCTTGAGTAACATAGGACACAAGTTTTAAGTGAGCAAACAGGCATTTTGCACCTGAAACATCAGCTTGCCTATGATGATCATTTGTGCCAATTTATTTTGAAATCCCATTGCATGACAAAGGAATGAGCTGGGCATGAATATGTTCTTTTATTATATTAATATGAGGAATATATACACAGACCCTTTTTTTTTAAGAAATATTAAAGAATATACTTAGATTTAAGACTCAAGAACACATACTTCAGGGTTTGCAAGTCAGTGTAGTGGCTACCAATGTTTGTTATTTATGTTATGTTATAAATGTGTCATAAAAACTTAAAATTGTTGACAAGATTAAAAATGACCAGTACAAAAATACATTGTACATATAGCGGTCTAAATTTTACTTAAGAAAGACAAAATGATTGCATCAGTTGAACCATGCATATCCATAACATGTCTTATACACAACTAAGTGCCTGTAAATTTTATCATAATGTCAAAGACAAGTGTATCTATGAAATTAGCATTTTTATTGTATCATTCAGAATATTTATGTATGCATCTTTCTATATAACAGTATTCGTTCTAATTATAAAAGCACCCATGTTTAGCTGATTCATATTGTACTAAATTGTGTTTATTTTCATTTTTCTGACAAGAAATTCGGGGTACCTTCGATCCCCCCCCCCCACTTTGACTTGTTAATGTCCATTTGAACCCACTGAGGGTCATATAAATGTTATACATGTTAACATCGGTGCAACCACTCCAGAAATATGTTAAATGTCCATTGTATAACTCAAGCCCGCATTTTAGACGTACATAAAGTGACTGACGGAAATTAATCTATTAATTTGTTTACCAATTACATAGGAATGTTTTGTATATATTGTACTAAATGACTTGTGTATAATTAGTCGAGTAGGATAATTGATTGATACTGTTTTGGTATTTTCTTAGAAACGGCTAGATTCATAATTATAGTTTGTATTTGGAGGAAAAAAACTGAAGAAAAAATTAAAAGGTAATTAAATGATACTCAAGATCGTAAAATACTTTGTTGTGAATAAATATGCTTCAAAACTTTACCATATGGCATAAGTCAAACAATCTTCGCTACATTTATGCAGTTTTGTCTTATGTCTTAATGAAATAATTTGAGATATTGAATGCCAAATTTGAATCATTTACGTCAACAGTACAACTTTAAGACTATTCTTTATTCCAAGTCTTAGGTCTAAGAGAGACTTGGTGAGTACTGCAAGGTTATAAATTTATGTTTTGCCTCATTATTGTAAATGCATGTGAAGTATTGTAATATTATAGAATAATTATTTGAGTCTGTTATTTGGATTGTGAAGAAGACAGGTTAAAATTTCACCTGGGTTGTATGTTTACAATTAAATGTGAATATTGAAATACAAACTTGTATTGGTACTTCAATGTTGTTTTTACATTGAGCTGTATGGCATTAAACCAATACTTTAATGTTGTTTTTACATTAAACTGTATGGTGTTTATAACACAGAATTTAACAAGAATAAATAAATACAAATCTGATTTACTACAACATTGAAAGGTTAATGTTTGGGATGTTAGATGTATATATAACTTCTAGAAGCACATGTTTATTATGTGTTTGCACTTCTGAGCACTACATGCTCGCATGATTTTTTGTGATTGCCTTATGTATGTCATTGTGATTGCCTAATGTTTGCAATTGTGATTGACTTATGCTTGCCTTTGTGATTGACTTAGTTCTGCCATTGTGATCGCCGTATGTTTGCCATTGTGATTGACTTATGTTTGTCATTGTGATTGACTTATGTTTGCCATTGTGATTGACTTATGTTTACCATTGTGATTGACTTATGTTTGCCATTGTGACTGACATATGTCTGCCATTGTGATTGCTTTATGTTTGCCATTGTGATCTACTTATGTTTGCCATTGTGATTGGCTTAGGTCTGCCAGTGATTTCCTTATGTTTGCCATTGTGATTGACGTATGTTTGCATTGTGATTGACTTATGTTTGCCATTGTGATTGACTTATGTTTGCAATTGTGATTGACTTATGTTTGCCATTGTGATGACTTATGTTTGTCATTGTGATTGACTTATGTTTTCCATTGTGAATTACTTATGATTGTCATTGTGATTGACTAATGTTTACCATTGTGATTGACTTATGTTTGCCATTGTGATTTACTTAGGTTTATCATTGTAATTGACTTATGTTTGCCATTGTGAATGATTTATGTTTTTTCATTGTGATTGACTTATGTTTACCATTGTGATTGACTTAGATATGCCATTGTGATTGACTTATGTTTACCATTGTGATTGACTTAGGTCTGCCATTGTGATTGACTTAGGTCTGCCATTCTGATTGACTTATGTTTGCCATTGTGATCGCTTTATGTTTGCCATTGTGATCGCCTTATGTTTACCATTGTGATTGACTTAGGTCTACTATTGTGGTTGACTTATGTTTGCCATTGTGATTGACCTTGGTCTTCCTTTCAATTTATGTTGCTGTATTTACTTTCAGGAAGATACTTTTTTATCCAATTCAAATGCAAAAATTACTGAGAGCCTTTGTTATAATGATAATTTATCTTAAGTTATTTTGGAAGTGGGTCATTTAGGGTCAAACACAAGATCACCAGCTCAAACTGAAAACAAATCAGTAACACTAGAACTTATTTTTTCCCTAATTTTCTTGAATCTTCTGTAAAACATGTTTTCTATCGATATCGCCATTGGATGAAAAAAGGTAGCATTTGGCTGAACACATTTCTGCAAGGGATAGCAGTTTTTTAAGGCTATACTGAAATCTGTATAAAGCTTGTTAATTGTAAAAGCCCTAATTGCCACATGTTTCTCAAAATTGAAAAAAAATGAAAACTCCAGCCAGATATGTCTTAAAGGGTTAGTGTTGCACTGTTGTCAATCATATTTAAACATTAAACTTCAAACAACCCAGCTATTAAATGTTTTAAATTCATTTTCTATCAGGTGAGTGACATTTGGCTATCTTTGTCCTATTACTTATGTTTATGGCTTTAAGGCATTGTTTGTTGATATATATTGTTATTGTTTATCATGTGTAGTTTCTGGGTTATGGTGTTTATTGTTTTAATTATAAAATTCTGATTATAAAACATGTCATATATATTTAAGGGGCATATCAATTGTATTTGATTCAAATTACTTGTGCAAAACCCTAACATACATGTTTTATTACAATAAAATAATTGCCAGCCATCTAAATTATATGTGAATACAATTGCATGTCTGTATTCTAAACAAACATTGTAAGAAAGTATCTACATATTTTAATTTTGAGTTGCAATGGCAATCAAATTATTTACAAATGTACTTGTGTAGACTATGCTTACAACATACTGATCTGTTTTCAAGTATGGTTAGGCATTGTGAATTATATTGTGTTTTTGCAAGCTCTTAAATTGTGTATACAGAAACATGCACATAAGTGATTTCAATAACATTCTCTGTTTACGGTTAATGAACCATCTTGCAAGCTGAAACCTACCACTTTCATGCAATCTACCATTGACATGCCCCTTCAAGGATTCAATGGGCCAATTGTGTATAATAATGCTATTGATAGCTTTTTGCACATAAAACAGATTTTTTTTTAAAGTATCTTTCCTATAAAATATTATTGAAAATAGTTAATGAAATGATTACCTTCAAAAATGTAGGTGAATGCTAGAAAGCTACTGAAACTGATTTAACCAATAAGGATCATACAATTTTATTTTATTTGTATTCAAGCCCATCTTTTATTAAAGATTGTGTGTGTATGAGTTTGATTAGAATGTGTATGCATTTGTTCAATGTATTGACAGCTCAAACAAAATTATACATTTTATCAAGCACAGTTACCACCTAAAACTTGCAACACACATTTTGCAAAATTATAGGGAAAGATCAAGGATGATATTTTCCAACTATTTGGTTAATTTTCTTTCTGTTGTTGCTCAAAATAAGAGTAAAAAGGTGTATTATACATATATACATTAATTATTTCCACACAAAAAATTCAAGTTCAATACTTTGAACATTTTATTAAGACCAAACAATACAGTAAAAGAAGCAGGTCATAACATAAAAGGTGAATCCCCTTGTCATATCTTTCTAGATCTTTCTGCAGCTGCAGGCATAAAGCACCAACCAATTCTTAGATGTACATGAAGTATTAAAGAATAGACTAGACTAAGACACAAGAAGAAATGCTTTAAGATGCTGAATCTGTGAAATAAAAGCCCTGTTTTGCAAATATATCTACAAAGTATATTAATCAAAAGATAAACATAAAAAATGACTACTAGTACAAAATTTGAAGTGATGTTTTGAAGTGATGTTAAAATGTATCAGTGTTTTACGGCCTATTGATCTGGCCTGTCAAGATTTGTTGTTTGTTTACATTTTGCTGGTTAGAATGTCAATGAATGCAGGAGTCTTCCGAGTCTGTGCATCTAGGTCTAGGGAAATATTCAATAAGATGATGTCAAATAAAGTGTTTAACATGTAATTTAACAAAGCCAGAAATGCTGGCAGCTTTTTTTTTAAATTGTCAAATTTTCCCAGTAGAGACTATATTCATACTTTGTGGATTTTTTTAAAGATATTACTTTAAGACTATTCGTTTTTCCAAGTCATAAGTTTAAGACAGACTTGATGAGTACTGAAATTTTATCCATTTGTGTTTTGCTAACTTATTGTCAATGTTAAGGAAATATTGAATAATTATCAAAATATATTGTTTAGATTGTAAAGAGCATTTACAAAATAAAAACTAAAATGCATGTTAACATTTAAATATGAATATTAATATTTATGTTCAAACGTGTTCAAACTTGTGTTGGTATTTAAAAAAATTATCATAATCTGTTATGAAGATTGTAAAAAAAGACATCAAAAATGGCAACTGAAATTTATGTTAAAATGTAATTGTGAATATTAATGTTCAAACTTGTGTTGATACTAAATGATGTTCTTACATTGAACAGTATTGTGCTTATAACACCTCTCCGTGCTTTTCGGTAGTTTTCGAGTTCAATGTTTTAAACCTTTTATGTGGTTCAACTACCTTTTATTTTAATAAAATATTTGGCGCTTATTGAGAATTAAGATTATTTGACACGTGTTATTGAAGCTAAAGATTCTGACAAAAAGAACAACATCTAAAACTTGTTATCTATTATTCCTATACAAATTTAATTGAACGTGTTAAGTCTTATACACAAACTAAGTAGCACCTTATTATTAAATTAAGAATTAACATTCTAGTAAAACTATTGTTCATCACACAAACATATTTTAGAAAATGTTCTAAATTCATTTTCGGTTTTGTATGAATAGAAATCTTGAAAAGACAAAATGGTTTTCATTTTTTATAATAATAACTTCTTATAATATGTGAGATTAATGATAATTTGCTTTTTTTTAAGCATTCTTTTGATTTAAAACATTTTCTTTTTCAAAAGATCTGTGTACAATAAACATTTATATAAAATTAAGATTCAAACAGTAGCATCTAAAATAACATAAGTTCAACTGGTGTATTTGTGACAAAGCAACTCAAAAACTCTGGAAAGCACATTTTATTAAGCCATATATTTTCTGTATGAGTGAATAAAAATTCTTTCTTTTAAATGTGTTTTTACTTAACGGTTGTCTTGCACATAACCTCAATCTTCATTCAACTAGTTAATGAACAAGATTCCATCTCTGACCAAGGTTTATCCATATTGAGTCATTAATATGGCTTCTAGAGTGGTAACAAGGATTTGATTTACTGGTGACCTTTTTATGCCCCCTTTCGAAGAAAAGGGGGTATATAGTTTTCGCACTGTCCGTCAGGCGGTCAGGCTGTCGGTCTGTCACACTTTTCGTGTCCGCTCTCTAATTCAAATAGTTTTCATCCGATCTTTACCAAACTTGGTCAGAAGTTTTATCCAGACAATATCTAGGTCAAGTTCGAATATGGGTCATGCCAGGTCAAAAACTAGGTCATGGGGTCACTTAGTGCATTTTAAGGATTCAGCATGGTGTCCGCTCTCTTATTCAAGTAGTTTTCATCCGATCTTCACCAAACTTGGTCACAAGTTGTATCTAAATGATCTCTAGGCCAAGTTCGAACATGGACCATGCCGGGCAAAAAACTAGGTCACGGGGTCACTTAGTGCGTTTTAAACATTCAGCATGGTGTCCGCTCTCTTATTCAAGAAGTTTTTATCCGATCTTCACCAAACTTGGTTGCAAGTTTTATCTAGATAATCTCTAGGCCAAGTTCGAACATGGGCCATGCTGGGCCAAAAACTAGGTCACGAAGTCACTTAGTGCGTTTTAAACATTCAGGCTTGGTGTCCACTCTCTATTTCAAGTAGTTTTCATTCGATCTTCACCAAATTTGGTCAGAAGTTGTATCTAGATAATGTCTAGGCCAAGTTCGAACATGGGCCATGCCTGGCCAAAAACTAGGTCACAGGGTCATTTAGTGCGTTTTAAACATTCAGCATGGTGTCCCGTCTCTAATGCAAGTACTTTTCATCTGATCTTTACCAAACTTGGTCACAAGTTTAATCTAGATGATCTCTAGGCCAAGTTCGAACATGGGCCATGCCGGGCTTAAAACTTTTATGTAGTGACAAAGTTACAGTTGGGGGCATCCGTGTCCTGTGGACACATTTCTTGTTTTACAACGCATTGTTTCGAACCAGGCCTTGACATAGTCAAGACAGACATTTTGACTGAGTTTCATTCTTAAGGCATAAATGTAACCACTTGAGTGGAAAGATTTTTTTCAAATATTTTACCTCCTTTTTGATGCATGTACCTAGATTTGAATTTGGCATAAATATTGTCTAAGAAGCCATTCCAACCAAGTTAATAGAACATTGAGTCATAAATGGTGGGTGCAAAGGTGAGACAATGTTTGTATGACAACTGACCAGGTGACCTAGTTTGAGGATGCACTTGATTAAAACTCGGCATAGATATTGTCAAGCCAAACTTGTAATTACGATTGTGCCATATATGTGGCCTCTAGATAGGAAACACTGTTTATCTTAGATTTTACCTGATTTAGTTATTGGACACAACTGAACCAGTTTGTTCTAGTTATTGTCAAGAACAACATTTTGTCCAAATTTCATCGAAAATAGCTTCTAGTGTGGACAAGGTCTGAGAATTGATGTATGCATAACTGACTGGATGACTTTTTAATTGGTGGGGTCCTTGTTTCCTCAACAATAACCAGTATTT
Source organism: Dreissena rostriformis (assembly GCA_007657795.1). Lineage (NCBI taxonomy): Eukaryota > Metazoa > Mollusca > Bivalvia > Myida > Dreissenidae > Dreissena > Dreissena rostriformis. Next base: position 28,187 of record VMBQ01006746.1, on the reverse strand, counting down.
TAGGACTGTAGGTGAAAAGGTTCTGTTGATATACTGCAGAAACAAACTGGTAGAAAACAGTGTATATGTTACTTTCTCCTAACATTGACCTTTTATTTGTTGAACTTTAAATTGATAGACTTTTCAAGCAAAACAGTTTGGATTACAGATATATAGACCACGGAAACACATTTCATGTTAAAAGCCTCTGCATCATGGACTTTTGAACTCAAATCAATATTTATGTTCATTTCCTTCCAAGTATCCATAAAACCAGGTTCAGTGATTATATTAGGTGGAAACACTCTATATGTGACAATGCCATTCATATAACAAGCTGCTGTCTTTTGACTTAAAAATGTATGACTTTTTCCTCCCAAGTAACCAGCTAACCTATTTAGCTATTTGAAATTTTGACCTCAAAATCAATATATCTCTACCTTACTTTCAGTGCATCCAATATATCAATTTCAATTACTTAGACACTGTACAATAACGAAATTCATGGATCATACTTCTGACCCTCTAAATCAATTTTCTCTTTCCTCCCAAGGACCAGCATACCAATTAAGCTTATGACAAGTCATAGCATTCTCTAGATATCATTAAGAAACAAATGTAATGTTATAAGTTCCTCTGACGTTGATCGTGACCCTTTAACCCAATAATTACCTTTTACCACCATACCACTTTGGTAGTCACAAAGCACTTTCTATATATCATGTGAATACCAATTTAAGATTAAAACCAATAAGCTCATAATAACCAGCATACTTATTTGAAGATTGCATGTCAACTCATTTTCAAGCTATCTTGCAGTAACACACAGGTCCTTGAAAAAAAAAACATTTCCTATATTAAAGTCTCTATGATATTGACCTTTGGCCTGTTGAACTCGAAATTTGAACATATTTTTTACCTCTCTAGTACTCAGGATACCAAATGGGTGATCATGGATCAGAGCATTCAGTAGGTATCAAATGAAAAGGAATTTCACGTTTAATGCTTCTACGTCCTTGGCCTTTAAGCTCAAAATCAATTGTCATCTGCCATATCTTCGACATACCAATTCAGATGATTGTTGGTCAGAGCGTTCTCTAGGTACTGAAGAAAACTTAATTCATATTTCAAGCCGCAATGACTTTGACCTTTGACCAGGTGACCTGAACATTAATATGCATCTTCCTTTTCTCCCAAGGAACCAGAATACCAGTAAAGCTGATGAAAGGTCATAGCAGTCTCAAGATATCATGTAAAAACACATGTCATGTTACAAGCAACAGTGACCTTGACCTTTTGAGTTTAGAATCAGCGATTGTCCTTCTTTTCACCAATTTACCACCATTCCATTTGTATGATATAAAATTTTACGGTTGAGGCACACTTGTTAGAACGGCCCACTTTACAATGGTATATACCAAATGTGAAATTTTTGAGCCTAGCTAGAGAAGATTCGTACGTTAATTGGTTTTGCTATTTCTGACAATATAAACCAATTGACTCCTGGAATGTGGCTAGTTTTAGTAACAGTGAAATACTAAGCACAAACTGTGTAGACTATCAAGAGTAAATATTAAAATGGAAATGTCGAAGTGTGCAGTTCCAAATATCAAGTTATTTTGAAATAGAAGTATACATACTTAATGCGGCCATAACACAATGCCACGCTCTACATTTTTCCAATTATTCTCACTTTAATTTAATTAACTGTGCAATGTATAGTATGATTTGCATGTGAGGCTATCTACACACACAATTGAGCACAATACCTCCAGGTTAATTAACATTTTTTGGGTCGCAGTGATCTTGTCCTAGCACTTAAGGTTGTGGGAGCCTAATTGGTTCTTGTCCAGAAACGAACATTGTTATTATTTTCACATTTTGAATTGTATATCACAACTTATTTAAACTTTTATAAACTTTTTACCAGCCAGTTTATTATGTATACTTGTTTGGATACACCTACCCCTTAAATCGGTAGGGCGTTTTCTATGGATTGACCCTATATACAAAATGTAAGGTTTTTGTAAATGGGATATACATATATTTTGACAATTAACTAAATTAACGTATTCAACTCGAGTGTGCTAGTAGACACAGCATGAAAAAGGGTCATTGAACGCGAATTGTGCCTTTGATCTCCAATAATATGTGCAATCATCTGGATAATATGGCAAAGAAACTTTAATTACGTTTTGTGCCATTTGCAGTGGGATGAAATGCACATAGTGTACATATTTATTTAATAAAATATATATTCTATATGCTTAATGATTTTCATGAAGTTTTACCATTTCTATATCAAGAAATTACACTTTGAGTATGCCTACCCCCATTCATTATAACGCAATGGATTTCAGTATAAATTTGTATAACACATCTATTTTGGGGTTTTCTAGCTGCTTATTATAAGCTACCGTGATAAATTTGACTAAATGTTGCTAGATTCGGCTTTATATTGATATAAAATGCATGAATAATACAATCTTAAGGTCACCCAAAGTCCAAACGCAACATATGAATACAGACAAAACGTTAAAAATTCCCAATATTACATAGCAATAAGATAAACAAGTTATAATGTTACATATTCAGATACATTCTTTTTGCATTTGTTACTCTTGGTTACTTCTGGTTAACCCTCATTGTTTTAGCCATTAAAGTATCCCTAAGGCCATCCTCTCCAGAACGAGAAAATATGGCTTTCAATTGATACAAGGTAAGTCCAGATCCTGCAATGTTTTTAGCTGTTGGTCGCTTTAGAATTCCTCTATTTAATAAAAAGTATAAATATCTAATGTCCTTCGCTTTTTCATTTCTGAATCAAACTGAATTCTTTATTGCAGTAACAGTAAAGCTGTGGGCCATATTGCCATAAATTATATAGGTTTTCAGTACAGATCAAGGTGCTTCAACATCAGCAAGGGCATCGTGGGCGTTGTAGGTTTCCGGGAGAACATGTAACACTAGATCCTCCTGTTTGTGTGACTGTCCAGGATACAATGTATTGAAAACAAGTCAACGAAACTGCTTACACAATCACACAAAACTCAAAACAGTGGGTGTTTAGCAATGCACTTACCTAAACCGTAAAATCGAACATGTGCCTATTATTAGCAACAAGAATGTCTCCAGGAAACTTCGATAGCCACTGCATAAAATCAAGGAGGGAGGTTTTAATGGAGACACTATCAGCATTACCACCATTTACACACATGTTGCCATGAGCATCAACAGGGATGCTAGTTACTTTCTAAGCTTCGGACGAAATTGGCACTGTTGGTTCCACATATGGGGAGAACTTAGAACCCGTCTTCGAATACACGGCAGAATAGGAATAATATCCGGCATGACTGTACATCGAACTAAAAAACGAAAAGAAAAGTATATTCACACAATTCTTATTTCATGAATTCAACAATCGCCTTTGAAATTTTATTCTGACGCCTTATATTATCGTTGATTATGAGAAACAATCGATTTTCACTAAAACAAGCACATCATTAATTGACAACTCATGGACCTCAGAGGTTCGATTGTGAAAAAATGTGCTGCATGATGTAATATTATGATACTTTGAAATTCTAAACAATATAGATATATTGTAAATGAGTTTTATTTTATACACATTGAAAAAATATCAAACAAGTTTGTCTTAATTAGATAAGTTCTTTAAATGTCAAATGTTATTAAGGCTGGCTCTTACTCAAACTTGACAGGATGGAAATTCCTTCTTGGAACTGCTTTAGGCATGCAGTTGTACCTAGTCATGATATTGATTACTCGACTATATCAACTCAAACAAATCATTAGAACAAAACATCGTAAAAAAAAATCCTAGTTTACTATGACCATATATTGCCTGTTGCCTAGTCAAGATATGCCTTACTATCAAACCAAATGACTCGACAATATTAAGTAATAATATTTTCTTTATAATCCAAGTGAAAGAAAACTACGTATTTCGATATTATTTCAATTAAGTAGATGTTACTTCGTAATATCCCTTATTATGTTTTTAAAGAAAAGAGCACTCCGCCCCTCCTAAAAAAATGTTTTTAAAATGACCGAGTCATAGAATGACAGCGATTGTTCTTTTTTGGCTTTCCAAACTTACCCCTTAAGCAATGTTTACTTAAATTGTTAAAATGTTGTTTTCCTATTCTGAACAGTTGTCGTTCAATCATGGCATACTTTTATATTCAAGATTTTAGTTGTTAGACGAAACCAGTCTGCAATGGATATGTGTGTTTGTATTAGACGTGAACAGAACACTAGAACACTGGAGTATCTTTAGAAGAAACACCCACAACGATAAACTTCTATTAAATTCTTTATATTCAAATTTGAACCATTTTACTTTATTTTAAGAGTCTTTGGAAAATATGTTTCTCTATGTAATATTAAAATTTTAAACGTGGCAGCTTTAGGGAAGTTATCATCAAAGATATAGCACTACATATAGTTAAAGTCATTTAGACCTATCCATTTCGGTACATATTTCCATTTCGGTCTGCTTTTTTGGAGCACCAGAACGGATGGTGTGCATTCAAGTCACCGCCTGTTAATAATGTGTTAGGAGTGATTTTATTCTGGCTCAAGTGATTTTCTTAATGACTTTCAATTGCAAAACTTGGCGTACAAGTTGACAAGGATGTAATTATATTTATTACGTTCATGGAATTTGATAGCTAGTAATTCCAATAGGGTCTCCCATTTTTTCATGACAGGGTTTATTGACTAGAACCACTTCGTAATTGATATTATATTTAACCTCCGTCTCTTTCTCCAATAATGATTTGAGTTGTGTGTTCCCTGATAAAATCAGGAATATTTTGTAAATTGTTAGCACTTGACTTAGTTTCTTGAAAAAACAGAAAAATAGTTTAACATTTCGAGCAATTTTTATACCATAACAGCATTGTAGGATTTCAATCCCTTACAATTAAACGCAATTATCAAAGGATAACTTCTTGGTGGAGATCCTTCAGTCTTCTGGTAAACAGGTTAAGTGGTGAATGGTTGCATGATTTAGGACCGGAGTATATTGAGCGATTTTGGGCGGGTTATATATTTATTTTCTTCCACTATTTTGGTGACGTTGCGTGTCAACAAAAATCTCTAATATAAGTGGCATTATTTCAGAAAAGAAAATGTACAATATTGGGCCTCATTGACATTTTTGGTAATTGTAACATTCTTTATATTACACGATAGTGCACTTGTATTAGGGTGTTAACTTATCAAGTATTTGTGTCATCAAATTACGAAAAAAGGGTTCACTTAGTAATGGCCCCTCCTCTGTCCCCACGGTATCATGAACGGATTGTGAATACTGGAATGAATCGATACCAGGGTGTCGTGTGCACTGATATAACAATCTGAACAGTAATCTTTCTGTAATTCTGTTGGAAGTGTTCGATAATGACAATGACATTCCTGTGTGACGTCCACTGTTGGAATTGGGGACAGGTTTTGCACTGTACCAGCTCTTAATCGGGGGACACCACAATCTTCTTGTGTTTTTTTTTTTTGTTGTTTGTACTAAATTATGTTACTTTCTTCTCTAGTGATACTTTAATTCGTTTTTAAGCTATTATATTTGATAGAGGAGTTCAGAGTCAAAGGAGTATTGACAGAAAGTTAAACCCGATTTCATTGGGATAAAATTAAAGTAACGTTTGATAGTACGGAATGTATGTATTTATGTATGTATGTATTACTTTTGACCTTACAGTCAAGGATAACCCATGAAAGTGTAAGCACTTATTTCCAATGGGGTCCTTTGGTTTTTCTGAAGAGACAGCAAGCAGAAGAGACAGTTTTGAGATACAAGGAATCCGGGTGCGATACCCTAGCTCTTTGCGCATAGATTCCTTGGTTATTTTACGTGCTCAGTATATAGTACCGATACACGCGAGAATTACCTGTGTAAACAGTCCCTGTCCTTTACATTCAAAACGAAGTCGAGTATGCGGTATCGGTTACGTTATTTATTCATCCATACAACCTTGAACCGATTCTCTGCAAGAGAATATTTAACATAACATAAAAATACAATCAAAATCTTCCAAATATAGAACCATGTTTAAGCATGTCATTCTCATGCAATGAAATGATAAATCTAAATGTCTAACGATAATATGTTATACATTAAAACACAGTGTGATATAAAGGAGCTATAAATTACATCTTTATACAACCTTATTATGATTATATTTAATGCCAAAAACTAAATATTTACCGATTTTTGGTTCCTCGTTTTTTAACAGGTAACTTTATTCTTGTTTATGTTACAAAAATATGACGTAGACAAAATAAAACGTTTAATATGACGTCGCGCCAAAATGGACGCGCGAAAATGAATGACGTTACAGTAACGTCTATACAACCTGGGTTTCATACCAGTAATCTCTAGTTGGGTGGGAAACATCAAAATGACATTTTTGGGAGTGATATCAATCACGATAACACCATTTTTTAAAGAGGTGGCATTCCGTGTTTAACAAGGAGTTTGGTTCAAGGGAGATCTCTTAGTGCTGGTTATCTTCCAAGGGAAAAAATGTGCAATATTGTTGACAACACTATAAGCCTTGTAACCCCAGTAGGCAGCCGATTGCATGTGCACGCAGCTAATACACATACTGAAACAAAATAAATGTTCCCTAAGATTAACACGTTCAATGTAATGGGGCCAGGCATATATGTCGCAACATTGTCTCCTTTTGCAGAGACCCAAACACCTGGCAATGAAAGCAACGATTTGGCTCTATGTTTAAAGCTTCATATTGAATCAAAAACTGTCGCTTTTAAACAGTTAAAATAGATGAAGTCTTCAAAGAGAGAAGAAATCGACCTTTATAAGTTTACGGAAATCTACTTCACAATCTGTATCTTAATACCAACTTATTTTATTGTTAAGAGAAGCAATGACTATCTCCACTATGTGTTTCTGACAAACAACGTTGTGATTTCTTGTGTTATTGTTCGTTTGACTTTGTAAAGTGTGTCAGACCTAAGTTTAAATATGTATTGCATATCACACTTTTTATACATTTAAACTATTATAATCCAACTACATAAAACTATACTCTTTCTATAGTAATTAAACTTTGTACTTAAACTATTGTAATACAACTATGCAAAACTATACTCTTACTTTATTAATTATCCCACACGTTTTGTAAAAAGGTGGGGGATATTGTGGTGATCTCCGCCGTCCGTCTGTCCGTCTGTCCGTCCGTCTGTCCGTCCGTCCTGGCCAATATCTCCTCCTACACTATTAGCACTAGAACCTTGAAACTTACACACATGGTAGCTATGAGCATATGTGCGACCCTGCACTATTTGGAATTTTGATCTGACCCCTGGGTCAAAAGTTATAGGGGTTGGGGTGGGGCCGCGTCAGAAATTATCACTCATTTTTTAAGGTTATTTTACATTTACTTCTTCATTTCTACACCGATTCACTTCAAATTGATACTGGACCTCTCTTATGACAATACGGTCAATCTCAACCATGCATGGCCCCATTCCCAACCCTGGGGCGCCCCGCCCACATAGGCCACACCCACCCAAAATTGCCTTTTACTATAATTTCTTCATTTCTACACGGATTCACTTCAAATTGATACTGAAC
>VMBQ01006745.1:0-43339 GCA_007657795.1 Dreissena rostriformis | reverse complement strand
TATTTGAAAATGTCATTTAAAATGAAAATGTTAAACACACTAGACTTTTGCCCTTAATAAAAATATATATATATATATATATATCAGTCACGTGGATCTTTCTATAAGGTATTCAGAATATACACTGTACTAATTTGATTCATTATATATTATACTTGATCTAATTAACTGTACAGGATGCATCGTTCGCGGTCGTCACTAATCTTTTAAAAGATATGAATAATTTTCTATAGTTCTCCTTTTGCTCAACAATGTCAATCGAGCCCTAAACGTGCAAGGTCTAGAAATCGTTGCATTAAAATTTATGTTTTTCATACCCAACCGTATTATCGATAATTTGATTGCTTATCTAACCATTTTTTTTATACAAATACACACCATTGTTATCATAAATATGCTACTTATCGAGTTTGTAAAATATTCATATAATTTCTTTCAGATACAGCAATCGTGAATACAATGTTATGTGTCCTTTGTCGATAATTCAAATAGTCTGAATTACATGAATATCCGGCGTGTCGAGTATTGCATAACAAAGAAATCCATGTTGACACAATATTTAAAGCCCAAAATAGTTTTCAATACCTTGCATCCCGGTCAACATATAAGAGGTTATGACATATGTTCTTAATATTAAAGATGTTTTGGAGCAACACGTGCTAACAGAGAATCGTCCTCAAACGAAATGTACGACGACTTGGGACCACGATCAACGGAGCATTACGACTCTCTTCAAATGCCAACCGGTGAGTATAGCTCCAGTGTCTTTGAACACTGTGTTTTATTCCATTAAATGCTCTTATATTACTATATGAACAAGTGCTAATTGATATTAAGTGATTTACCTCCACATTCAAATGAGCTCCGCCCTTTCAAACAAATACAAATAATATATGATGAAGTAATCACTATAAGTCTATAAGTTTTATTTAAGTATTAGCGGTATTTTTATTATACAAACCGATAAAAACCATCTTTAGTGAAAAAATAGTATTATATGACGTGGTAGTATCTACAAAATACAACTTTATTGCAATGCTTTTTACATTTAATTAAAAAAATGTGTGTATACATGTATTAGCAAAGAGGTTTGACAATATAATACACATATAAACACAGTTAAAAGTGAGCTGCACAACAAGAGAAAATACTTACTATCAGCACGGGATCATAAATATATGGGAAGTGACCGATTACCACGCAGTCTAGCATGTTACGAAAGCATTAGACATAACACAACACATTTTTTAAACATACAATTTATGAATAAAACAGGGGCTAGCACTCTGGAATTGACAATACAAAGCATAACATTAGGGCTTATATCCGGGTTGAAGGGCCTAAAACCTTACACTCTGCAAAAAATAAAGAATAATAATAGAACATGAATGTACACGTACAACAAAACAAATACATTTACCGAATAATGCAAACTGAAGTTTGAACGTATTATATAAACAAATAACCTTAACTTGTTGTTGTTTTTTTTTTGGGGGGGGGGGGCTTAAACGTATTTAAGCTATGTTCTCTGCAAAATGTGATTCGACATAGAAGTTATAACATATATGAAATTACAATAAGGCAATCATTAAATTACAATCATTTAAGATTTAGCACGACTACTTTGTTTTTCAGTTGGACAACAGCGACGCTAAAACAACCTGTAGACGTTTCGGCTCCCGGTTTAAATATTAAAAAAAAATAACATTTGTGTGTTTTAATGAGCCATCAAAACATTTAAATAAATATTTATTGCTACAAAAAGCAATACAGGTCAATGGAAATGAAATCTAAAATCTAGTTAGATCTATGTAATTTTCCTTATTTTGGAAATACTTAAGAAGTTATATTTATACATCAAATGAAGTATTGGCTAATTTGTTAAGTAAAGAAAACAAAATATTGTTGTTTAAATGGAGAACTGCATGCTATATTTCAGCATGCTTTTGTACAGATTGTGTCGATGTTTGTAAACATGTTATCATATTATTATTTCATGTGTATAGTTTTACTCCTAGTGAGGGAATCACTTCATGTGTGTGTATTTGTACGCGCTTGTGCTATTGTAAATGTACTTGTAATCCAAATACCATGCACGCCGATTGTTGATAGCATGCCAATAACAATATCTATATCGATGTACGTACAAAGAACAACCCAAGGCATGAAATTGTGTGATCGTATGATATGTTAATATTCATTGTCTCTACTCACACGTTTATTTTCTTGATAGGGTCATTTATGGCATCAATCAATATATTTTGAAGTATTAATAAATAGTTTTTGGCAAGCAATGCTTATAGATAATGTAATCAAAGAATGCGACTTATTGCGTTAATATATTTCTACATTAGTTTTTTAATGTTAAATTATTTGTTAATAAGAATACTTTTTACAATGTATTCAGAAAAATATGTTTTATAAATTTGCATAGCATTTCTCAAAATAATATTGTTAANTGTGTGTGTTTTAATGAGCCATCAAAACATTTAAATAAATATTTATTGCTTCAATAAGGAATACAGGTCAATGGAAATGAAATCTAAAATCTAGTTAGATCTCTGTAATTTTCCTTTTTTTGGAAATACTTTAGAAGTTATATTTATACAGCAAATGAAGTATTGGCTAATGTGTTAAGTAAAGAAAACAAAGAAAACATAATATTATTGTTTAAAAGAAGAACTGCATGCTATATTCCAGCATGCTTTTGTACAGATTGTGTCGATGTTTGTAAACATGTAATCATATTATTATTTCATGTGTACATATTTACTACTAGTGAGTGTATCACTTCATGTTTGTGTATTTGTACGCGCGTGTGCTATTGTAAATGTACGTATAATCCAAATAACATGCAAGACGATTGTTGATAGCATGCCAACATTAATAAATATATATCGATGTACGTACAAAGAACAACCCAAGGCATGTAATTGTGTGATCTTATGATATATTTAATATTCATAGTCTCTACTCACACGTTTATTTTCTTGTGAGAGTCATTTATGGCATCAATCAAAGTATTTTGAAGTATTAATAAATAGTTTTTGGCAAGCAATGCTGACAGACAATGTAATCAAAGAATGCGACTTATTGCGTTAATATATTTCTACATTAGTTTTTTAATGTTATGTTATTTGTCAATAAGAATACTTTTTACAATGTATTCAGAACAATTGTTTTTTTTTTAAATTTGCATAGCATTTCTCAAAATAATATTGTTAACGAGATACGTTGACATCAAACAATAGCCTACAATTAAGGAAATCAAACCAATCAAAACAATTGCTGACCGTACTTCGTATCATTTTATAAGTGCTTATATATAATATATGAAAAGCTATGTATAACTATTGACAGCATGGTATTATTCATAATGTATCCGATTATTGTACATACCTTATAGTTTTTGCATTTACGTTTGTATATTTTTAGTTACTTGACGGGTTATTATTTATCAGTTGTCATAACCAATACTTATGTATTATCAGACTCTCTTTGTGTTTACAATTGTTCCGTTACAAAGTTTTTAAAATGTTTAATACGTTTTTATTATAAATTTGTTTAAATCAATAAGTTAGTAACTGAATTCCTGGAAGAATGTATTACACATGATAATTATTGACAAATATAATGAACTTAAAGTATATTGTTACTCAAAACAATACATATGTCGTTAAATTGAAATGAAATCTAAGATCTATTTACATGTAATTTTCCTTATTTTGCAAATATTTTAGAAGTTATATGTATACATCAGATGAAGCATTGTTTAATTTGTTAAGTAACGAAAACATAATATTATTGTTTAAAATGAGAACTGCATGCTATATTCCAGCATGCTTTTTAAACATTTTGTCGATGTTTTTAAAAATGTATTTCATGTGAATAGTTTTACTTCTTCTGCGTGCATCACTTAATGTTTGTGTATTTGTACGTGCATGTGGTATTGCACGTATGGAAATCTTAAGGACTTCAATGTGTATGCTCACAATTGAGTGGCTAAGTGTTCTAAGTGTCATATTTCTTGAATAAATGTCTGTTGTTTGTTGTATGTTTGCATACAAAACACAATCAATATTATCCTTTTGAATTAAATAGATTAACAAGGTGTGAAATCTAGGGTTATCTTAACCATCGTATATCATGTTTTGATCGTTTTACATAAAGTTATGAACAAGAACAAATATATCTCAGCCAATAGGCTTCCTCAGTCTGGGATACAATCAATTGAACTGCTCTCCTAAAATATTAACTGAACTATTTTCAAATTATGTTCAGGGTGTAAATATTAAGAAATGGAATGCTGTTTAAACATTATTTATTTTGAGCGCGACGTTGTTTTTATTATTTGTACTTTTGCACACGTGCTTCTATTTTGCTTTGAATGTTTGTACTTGATATTTGTTCACATTGGTTTTGGCCTTCTGGAGTTATTGTAAAAAAAATCTAAATCTAAAACACTTAAAAAAAAACTATTTTCATATGATCATATTATACAAATGAACCAATGATGTATACGAAGCTTTATTGTTACAAATACACCTGAATCTACAAGAAGCCACGCATATAATAATTTGTTTTGCAAGTAATATACATGTACTTCTAAGCAGATATATTAATGACAAGTCACATTTACTTCATTTTCAATTGTGCATTATCAATGCATTTGACTAATTGCAGTGGTATTGTATTGTTCGTTTTTTATTATGTAAACACTTTGCACTACATAAATGAAATATATGCTTACCGGTACATCTTAAACAGTATATAAAATGTTTGTGCAAGCTAGTTACTGCGTATAATATTTTGAAATATGAAACTGTATGTCTTGTTTACGAATGTATTTGTATACTAACTGTATATTATGTATTTACATTATACTTCCTAACAATACATTAACTTGAGCTATTATGTATGTAACATGCATGTATGAAGTAAGATATGGTGACAATCAAATTCTGCACAACTAAAAAAAAACTTAAGAACAACACAAAAACTTGGCACTACAAAGAGGTTATTGATAACCATAGTCATCTAACAATATAAACGTGAGACGTTTTAATCTCCAAAACATCATCTATTTTTTACCGAATAACACAAAGAGTCTTCGTGTAAATATGTTTATTGTCAATAAAAACTACGATAACTTGATTTACTTCGCTTTCTTTACTCCCTCACATATTCGTCGTGCCGTTTACCCCATCTACGTTTCTATAAGCTTTCAACACCTCTTCGAACTCCTCAAGGACAAGTGGAGAACCTTTGCACGGGCATCGCACGCATTCGGAGCCTTCGAATGTTGGCAAGATGGGCACGTGCTTTCCCCACCGGAAGTTGCGTATAAGGTTCATTCCGAACGGCATATCGTAGGTTTTCATTGTGAGGTTCGGATTGTCCATATTTATATCGTCACTTTCCTCGTCAGCGTTGCTCGGGACCTCTAGCCAAATTACAATGCCGCGTTCGTCGTCAGTCCCTGTTGGTAAAAATAAAAACCGGAATACGAACAATGCATATAAATGGCAGTAAAACATTGCAATCGATGAAAAACAACAGCAACAATGGTTTGTGTGATATTTTTAGGTTTGAAGTGTATTATAGTATATACGTATGGTAGACATGGTATATATACATTATGACCATAACACAACATAATTTATGTCCACATGGTCATGGGTGCAATAACTCTACATTATATTATTGTTTATTCACAAATATTGTTCCAAGCAGCTAAACACACTTATACGACTACACAGATTGCCGCTGGTTACCATCAAAGTAAAATTGAAAATTGTGACTGAAACCAGGGATACATCCCTGCTGAAACAAATCAAAAATTGTTAGCAAGTTTGAAGATGTATAATCGTTGACATTTCAAGGAGCAAATTATTAATTGACAAATTGTTGAATTTATTCATGTGATATCAATGACAGCGGCGCACATTATTTATTGACAAAGTGTTAAATTTGTTCATGTGATATCAATGACAGCGGCGCACATTATTAATTGACAAAGTGTTGAATTTATTCATGTGATATCAATGACAGCGGCGCACATTATTAATTGACAAAGTGTTGAATTTATTCATGTGATATCAATGACAGCGGCGCACATTATTAATTGACAAAGTGTTGAATTTATTCATGTGATATCAATGACAGCGGCGCACATTATTAATTGACAAAGTGTTGAATTTATTCATGTGATATCAATGACAGCGGCGCACATTATTAATTGACAAAGTGTTGAATTTATTCATGTGATATCAATGACAGCGGCGCACATTATTAATTGACAAAGTGTTGAATTTATTCATGTGATATCAATGACAGCGGCGCACATTATTAATTGACAAAGTGTTGAATTTATTCATGTGATATCAATGACAGCGGCGCACATTATTAATTGACAAAGTGTTGAATTTATTCATGTGATATCAATGACAGCGGCGCACATTATTAATTGACAAAGTGTTGAATTTATTCATGTGATATCAATGACAGCGGCGCACATTATTAATTGACAAAGTGTTGAATTTATTCATGTGATATCAATGACAGCGGCGCACATTATTAATTGACAAAGTGTTGAATTTATTCATGTGATATCAATGACAGCGGCGCACATTATTAATTGACAAAGTGTTGAATTTATTCATGTGATATCAATGACAGCGGCGCACATTATTAATTGACAAAGTGTTGAATTTATTCATGTGATATCAATGACAGCGGCGCACATTATTAATTGACAAAGTGTTGAATTTATTCATGTGATATCAATGACAGCGGCGCACATTATTAATTGACAAAGTGTTGAATTTATTCATGTGATATCAATGACAGCGGCGCACATTATTAATTGACAAAGTGTTGAATTTATTCATGTGATATCAATGACAGCGGCGCACATTATTAATTGACAAAGTGTTGAATTTATTCATGTGATATCAATGACAGCGGCGCACATTATTAATTGACAAAGTGTTGAATTTATTCATGTGATATCAATGACAGCGGCGCACATTATTAATTGACAAAGTGTTGAATTTATTCATGTGATATCAATGACAGCGGCGCACATTATTAATTGACAAAGTGTTGAATTTATTCATGTGATATCAATGACAGCGGCGCACATTATTAATTGACAAAGTGTTGAATTTATTCATGTGATATCAATGACAGCGGCGCACATTATTAATTGACAAAGTGTTGAATTTATTCATGTGATATCAATGACAGCGGCGCACATTATTAATTGACAAAGTGTTGAATTTATTCATGTGATATCAATGACAGCGGCGCACATTATTAATTGACAAAGTGTTGAATTTATTCATGTGATATCAATGACAGCGGCGCACATTATTAATTGACAAAGTGTTGAATTTATTCATGTGATATCAATGACAGCGGCGCACATTATTAATTGACAAAGTGTTGAATTTATTCATGTGATATCAATGACAGCGGCGCACATTATTAATTGACAAAGTGTTGAATTTATTCATGTGATATCAATGACAGCGGCGCACATTATTAATTGACAAAGTGTTGAATTTATTCATGTGATATCAATGACAGCGGCGCACATTATTAATTGACAAAGTGTTGAATTTATTCATGTGATATCAATGACAGCGGCGCACATTATTAATTGACAAAGTGTTGAATTTATTCATGTGATATCAATGACAGCGGCGCACATTATTAATTGACAAAGTGTTGAATTTATTCATGTGATATCAATGACAGCGGCGCACATTATTAATTGACAAAGTGTTGAATTTATTCATGTGATATCAATGACAGCGGCGCACATTATTAATTGACAAAGTGTTGAATTTATTCATGTGATATCAATGACAGCGGCGCACATTATTAATTGACAAAGTGTTGAATTTATTCATGTGATATCAATGACAGCGGCGCACATTATTAATTGACAAAGTGTTGAATTTATTCATGTGATATCAATGACAGCGGCGCACATTATTAATTGACAAAGTGTTGAATTTATTCATGTGATATCAATGACAGCGGCGCACATTATTAATTGACAAAGTGTTGAATTTATTCATGTGATATCAATGACAGCGGCGCACATTATTAATTGACAAAGTGTTGAATTTATTCATGTGATATCAATGACAGCGGCGCACATTATTAATTGACAAAGTGTTGAATTTATTCATGTGATATCAATGACAGCGGCGCACATTATTAATTGACAAAGTGTTGAATTTATTCATGTGATATCAATGACAGCGGCGCACATTATTAATTGACAAAGTGTTGAATTTATTCATGTGATATCAATGACAGCGGCGCACATTATTAATTGACAAAGTGTTGAATTTATTCATGTGATATCAATGACAGCGGCGCACATTATTAATTGACAAAGTGTTGAATTTATTCATGTGATATCAATGACAGCGGCGCACATTATTAATTGACAAAGTGTTGAATTTATTCATGTGATATCAATGACAGCGGCGCACATTATTAATTGACAAAGTGTTGAATTTATTCATGTGATATCAATGACAGCGGCGCACATTATTAATTGACAAAGTGTTGAATTTATTCATGTGATATCAATGACAGCGGCGCACATTATTAATTGACAAAGTGTTGAATTTATTCATGTGATATCAATGACAGCGGCGCACATTATTAATTGACAAAGTGTTGAATTTATTCATGTGATATCAATGACAGCGGCGCACATTATTAATTGACAAAGTGTTGAATTTATTCATGTGATATCAATGACAGCGGCGCACATTATTAATTGACAAAGTGTTGAATTTATTCATGTGATATCAATGACAGCGGCGCACATTATTAATTGACAAAGTGTTGAATTTATTCATGTGATATCAATGACAGCGGCGCACATTATTAATTGACAAAGTGTTGAATTTATTCATGTGATATCAATGACAGCGGCGCACATTATTAATTGACAAAGTGTTGAATTTATTCATGTGATATCAATGACAGCGGCGCACATTATTAATTGACAAAGTGTTGAATTTATTCATGTGATATCAATGACAGCGGCGCACATTATTAATTGACAAAGTGTTGAATTTATTCATGTGATATCAATGACAGCGGCGCACATTATTAATTGACAAAGTGTTGAATTTATTCATGTGATATCAATGACAGCGGCGCACATTATTAATTGACAAAGTGTTGAATTTATTCATGTGATATCAATGACAGCGGCGCACATTATTAATTGACAAAGTGTTGAATTTATTCATGTGATATCAATGACAGCGGCGCACATTATTAATTGACAAAGTGTTGAATTTATTCATGTGATATCAATGACAGCGGCGCACATTATTAATTGACAAAGTGTTGAATTTATTCATGTGATATCAATGACAGCGGCGCACATTATTAATTGACAAAGTGTTGAATTTATTCATGTGATATCAATGACAGCGGCGCACATTATTAATTGACAAAGTGTTGAATTTATTCATGTGATATCAATGACAGCGGCGCACATTATTAATTGACAAAGTGTTGAATTTATTCATGTGATATCAATGACAGCGGCGCACATTATTAATTGACAAAGTGTTGAATTTATTCATGTGATATCAATGACAGCGGCGCACATTATTAATTGACAAAGTGTTGAATTTATTCATGTGATATCAATGACAGCGGCGCACATTATTAATTGACAAAGTGTTGAATTTATTCATGTGATATCAATGACAGCGGCGCACATTATTAATTGACAAAGTGTTGAATTTATTCATGTGATATCAATGACAGCGGCGCACATTATTAATTGACAAAGTGTTGAATTTATTCATGTGATATCAATGACAGCGGCGCACATTATTAATTGACAAAGTGTTGAATTTATTCATGTGATATCAATGACAGCGGCGCACATTATTAATTGACAAAGTGTTGAATTTATTCATGTGATATCAATGACAGCGGCGCACATTATTAATTGACAAAGTGTTGAATTTATTCATGTGATATCAATGACAGCGGCGCACATTATTAATTGACAAAGTGTTGAATTTATTCATGTGATATCAATGACAGCGGCGCACATTATTAATTGACAAAGTGTTGAATTTATTCATGTGATATCAATGACAGCGGCGCACATTATTAATTGACAAAGTGTTGAATTTATTCATGTGATATCAATGACAGCGGCGCACATTATTAATTGACAAAGTGTTGAATTTATTCATGTGATATCAATGACAGCGGCGCACATTATTAATTGACAAAGTGTTGAATTTATTCATGTGATATCAATGACAGCGGCGCACATTATTAATTGACAAAGTGTTGAATTTATTCATGTGATATCAATGACAGCGGCGCACATTATTAATTGACAAAGTGTTGAATTTATTCATGTGATGTCAATGACAGCGGCGCATATTATTTATTGACAAAGTGTTAAATTTGTTCATGTGATATCAATGACAGCGGCGCACATTATTTATTGACAAAGTGTTGAATTTATTCATGTGATATCAATGACAGCGGCGCACATTATTTATTGACAAAGTGTTAAATTTGTTCATGTGATGTCAATGACAGCGCGCACACTAATTGAGCCACGTTCTGGAAAAACTGATTTTCGTTTAGAAGTTACTTTTAAAAAAAGTTCCATATAAGTTAATCTTGGACGAGACTTTACGCACATGCATTAAACATAGTTTTCCCAGGACGAGGCTAATATGTTCGTTATCTGACGGTTATCGGGTATCACGTTGTCTAGAACAAGTGCAGCAAAGCAGCCCATGAACATGTTGTTGGCTAGAAGGGCCTGTAGCACCTGGTCTAGGTCACTGTAACCTGAAAATGTACGTGTAGGCTCGTAAGAATTTTAGTTTCAAATACTGGTCTCATGGGACTTATCCTATCCGTGTAATCGAGGATTAGTAAACTTGTGTATATTAATCGGTACAGTTCCGGCTCGTTATAATTATCATAATATGTAAGAAAATACGGTTGAGACTCTTCACAAATGCTTCATTATATTACACAGTTCGCGGGTATGCAAAAAAAAAGCCTTGTGCATATTGAAGGAGGTAAAATTAATGTCTCAAGACCACTCTATAATAGGTTCTTATACGCATTGTTTTAGCAAGAACCATTTTAGTGAGGCTAAGACCCACGAAAAAAACCTTTGGTGCACGTTATACCAGCCGGTTCTATAATTAGAGGCTAGCGTTTGCATGATCACTTTACGGATCAAAATGGACCCATAAAGCTCTATCAAATATGTAACTTGTCAGGTTTTCAACTTGATGAGGTAAGAAAAACTGACTCACATTATATGTATTTTTGGATACACTTGATACTCACCTGAAATACTGAAATGTTGCATGATGCAGACGCCATTACAACAATCGTGTAGTTAAACGTAATACATGAGAAGTAAGAGAACTGTCGAGACTCAATTAAAGCACTTGGTACCAATCGGTTCTAATGAAGGCCTAATTTTGCATGACCCAGTTAGGAAAACTGAGGCCAAGGAAGAGGAAGATGTATTGCAAACCGGTTCTTATGAGGGCCTCATTGTGCATGACCGAGTTAGGAAAACTGAGGCCCAGGAAGAGGGACAAACCGAACACGACGAGGTTCCGGGAGGAGTTGAGGTCCACGTACTGAAGATTGGAGGCTCCCACCGCCGTCAGGAGGCCTGGAAAGACACTTTTCTTGTATTTAATATAGTAACAAATCGTAACATAAGCTGAACCATGACGAGATAAACCGTATTCTATCACAATGTTCATTATTTATGGGAGGTGAACATTTGCCGAACAGTATTACACAAGACAAAAGCATCAATAGAGCAGAAAAAAATGCAGCAAACACAAAAACATTATTTTACGAGGGCCGACGCTTTGGGGCAGTCAATGTCTTTTGTTATGCACAGTTCCGCCAATCAACTTGTGAAATGCAATAGACTCTAACAAAAATTAAATATTTGTTTTTGTAAAACGAATATCAGACAGAAGGAGGTCCCGGTGATTGGGTCCGGTATAGTGCATAGAGATATTGTGTTTGTTTTCTATGAATGCACAATGGCACCCGTCTAATTTAGATAAAATACACGAAACAAGGCGTTCTTTCTAGTTTTACCGAATAGTACGAGGAAGGAAGCATTGACAGAGAATAAAAAAACAAACATGCAAAACACATCAATGTAACGGGGGTCACCGCCCTGAAGCCGTTTAGAGAACAATGTGTATTTGCTAATTAACTTGTGAAAGGCAATATACTCGAACCAACTATTAACATTAAATCTTTATAGTTTTACCTAAACAAAAACTAGGCCGGAGGTCCCGATGATTGGGTTCGGCATAGCGGTATTTGGTCTGTTATCTTTTAATGCACAATAGCACCGGTCTTATGTAAATTGAAACATACTCGGGCATAAAACTATAAGCACTCTTTCTAGTTTTACCGAATAGTACGAGGAAGGAAGCCCCGATGATTGGCTCCGGCATGGAGACCAAGAGCGCGCTGAACTTGAAGAAGCAGCCGAACACTACCATGGTGATTCCCGCCACAACCACCACGCGGCGACTGCCAACCTACACATTAGAGTGTAAAGACATTTTAGTATAAAAGAGGATATAAAACACGTATAAGTGTGTATATGGCTCTTACATATGATTTCATCGCCGCAAATATTGTTCTCTAAAATGGTGAATAAGCAAACAAAGGGTTATTCAGTAATACAATTTGGCCTTGAAAACTTTGGTGCGAATGTTCTATATGATATACGGTGACACGCGTGCCTTAAGGTAAACCGCATTGTGTTTTAAGTTACAAGATATTTAGTGACGTTTAAATATTTTACATTGACATAAATGACTTGGGTTTACTCTGCGCAATGCACTTCACAAAGCCAACCATTAACCCATATTATTTGCAGATAGCGTTCGTAGAAAAAAAACTTTGTTTTGCACATACACAGCAGATCGCATTTAAGAATTATAGAAATTCATTAGACGCAATAGAATATTTGCAGACATAAATTACCTTGGTGAGACTTATAACACCGATATTTTGACTGCATGACGTCACTCCAAACCCCGTCCCGACGACTGCCGATATAATGCAACCCACACCTTCCATAAATATACCTAGAAATGAGGAATATACATAAGTATTATATGCAATATTTTGTTATAGAAAAAACTTGATGAATATTGTTTTTGAGGAAAATAAATGAAATTGAAATACTCAATATGAACTTCCCCATATGCAGTAAAGGGGTATAGCGATATGGTCCTTAAAAAGTATTTATTAAAGTCGCTTATAAAGAATGTCTCGTTTTTGTTAAACGCTGAATAAAATATTTATGTGTGTTATTAATTTATTATTAAAAGTTGTGCCGGGGACAGTTTTATTGGGCCCGGGTGAATTATTTCAAGCAGTTAGTTATAAATGAAATGTACGTTGAGAACCTAAAAAAAGCATTGCACTATCGATACCGTGACAGTAGGGTAGTACAATTCTCATCGAAGGGCACAGAGGACTGTTATCTCGCCGATGTATTATCTAAGATGACAAGACAGTAAATATAAAAATAACATTACATAAACGCTTGTCTCCTGAACTAGAACCTTGTCACCAATAACACGATTTTTGAACATGGTCATTATATCCGAGAAGAAAACATTACTTTTGAAACTATATGTACTTAGACACATTCAGAAATATTTAAGATCTTTATAAATTAGGCGCGGGTTTGTGTATCATATTTGCAAAAGCTGCATAGTGACTGGGGCTTTTAGGTAACCGTATGGCTTTGCAAGGTTATGAAGGTCTCAACCCATATTTACGAATTGGTTCACTTCAAACGGTCTTTGCAGCAATTATTAACGATTTAAAACTGTGAAATGTCTACACATGTTACTGTTAGATACTTAAGGACATCCGTAAGTTAAGATCTAGTATCAGTTGCTTGGTATATGCATATATTTTATGTTTTATTTATCACCGATATCGGTTGTATTGATCCACCATATATTCAATCTCGGTTTGTTTATCCACCGCACAAGCGATCTCGATTGTATTGATTCACCATACAATTAATCTCGTTGAAATTGGTCTACAATATACTCACCGTTGTGTCGTTCTGTAATCGAACTGCGCAATGCCCTGGCAAAGTGACTACAACAGGGCGAAAATGTGTCAATACGCATGCGTACAATACCTCAGTTTGTTAGTTGCTGTACTTTTTTCTTTTTTTTTGGGGGGGGGTTGGTCAAATTAACAAACATTTAACTTATTATACCTTCACCAGTTTCTTAATAAAAATGCGTTGAGACTGGTCTCATAACCTCTATTCATGGCGCTTTGAGACTGGTGTCTCATTACCTCTATTCATGGCGTGGAATGGGCTCTCATTACCTCTATTCATAGCTTGAGACCGGGACCTCATCACCTCTATTCATGGCGTGAGACCGGGGTCCCATTACCTCTATTCATGGCGCTTTGAGACCGGGGTCTCATTACCTCTATTCATGGAGTGAGGCTGGGGTCTCATTACCTATATTCATGGCATTTTGAGACCGGAGTCTCATAACCTCTATTCATGGCGTGAAACCGGGGTCTCATTTCCTCTATTCATGGCGCTTTGAGACCGGGGTCTCATTACCTCTATTCATGGCGCTTTGACACCGGGGTCTCATTACCTCTATTCATGGCGTGACACTTGGGTCTCATTACCTCTATTCATGGCTTGAGACTGGGGTCTTGTTACCCCTATTCATGGCGTGAGACTGGAGTCTCATTACCTTTATTCATGGCGGGAGACGGTGGTTCAATTACCTCTGTTCATGGCGTGAGACTGGGGTCTCATTACATCTTTTCATGGCGTGAGACTGGGTTGTTATTACCTCTACTCATGGCGCTTTGAGACTGGGGTCTCATTACCTTTGTTCATTGCTTGAGACCGGGGTCTCATTACATCTGTTCATGGCTTGAGACCGGGGTCTCATTTCCTCTATTTATGGCTTGAGACCGGGGTTTAATTACCTCAATTCATTGCTTGAGACTGGGTTCTCATTACCTCTATTCATGGCGCTTTGATACCGGGGTCTCATTACCTCTATTCATGGCGTATGACTGGGGTGTCATTACCTCTACTCATGGCGCTTTGAGACCGGGGTCTCATTACCACTATTCATGGCATGTGACACCGGGGTCTCATTTCCTCTATTCATGGCGCATTGAGACCGGGTCTCATTACCTCTATTCATGGCGCATTGAGACCGGGGCCTCATTACCTCTATTCATGGCATGGGACCGGGGTCTCATTACCTCTATTCATGGCGCAATGAGACCGGAGTCTCATTACCTCTATTCATGGCGCATTGAGACCGGGGTTTCATTACCTCCATTGATTTCGTGAGACCGGGGTCTCATTACATCTTTTCATGACGCATTGAGACCAGGGCCTCATTACCTCTATTCATGGTGCATTGAGACCGGGGTTTCATTACCTCTATTCATGTCGTGAGACCGGGGTCTCATTACCTCTATTCATGGCGCTTTGAGACCGGGGTCTCATTACCTCTATTAATGGCGCATTGAGACCGGGGTCTCATTACTTCTATTCATGTCGTAGGACTGGGGTCTCATTATTCATAGCGCATTGAGACCGGGGTCTCATTACCTCTATTGATGGCGTGAGACCGGGGTCTAATTACCTCTATTCATCGCGCATTGAGACTGGGGTCTCATTAGCTCTATTCATGGCGTGAGACCGGGATCTCTTACCTCTATTCGTGGCTTGAGACCTAGGTCTTATTACCTCTATTCATGGCGCATTGACACTGGGTTCTCGTTACCGCTATTCATGGCGTATTGAGACCGGGGCTCATTACCTCTATTAATGGCGTGAGACCGGGGTCTCATTACCTCTATTCATGGCGCATTGAGACCGGGGTCTCATTACCTCTATTCATGGCGCATTGAGACCGGGGTCTCATTACCTCTGTTCATGGCTTGAGACCGGGGTCTCATTACCTCTATTCATGGCGCATTGAGACCGGGGCCTCATTACTTCTATTCATGGCGCTTTGACACCGGGGTCTCATTACCCCTATTTAGGGCGCTTTGAGACCGGGGTCTCATTACCTCTATTCATGGCGATTTAAGACCGGGGCCTCATTACCTCTATTCATGGCGCTTTGACACCGGGGTCTCATTACCCCTATTCAAGGCGCTTTGACACCGGGGCCTGATCACCTCTATTCAAGGCGCTTTGACACCGGTGTCTCAGAACCTCTCTCCATGGCGCATTGAGACCGGGGCCTCATACCTCTTGTCATGGCGCTTTGACACCGGGGTCTCATTACCTCTATTCATGGCGCTTTGACAAAAGGGTCTCATAACCCCTATTCATGGCGCTTTGAGACCGGGGTCTCATTACCTCTATTCATGGAGTGAGGCTGGGGTCTCATTACCTCTATTCATGGCGCTTTGAGACCGGGGTCTCATTTCCTCTATTCATGGCGTGAAACCGGGGTTTCATTTCCTCTATTCATAGCGCTTTGAGACCGGGGTCTCATTACCCATATTCATGGCGCTTTGAGACCGGGGTCTCATTAACTCTATTCATGGCGTATGACTGGGGTCTCATTACCTCCACTCATGGCGCTTTGAGACCGGGGTCTCATTACCACTATTCATGGCGTGTTACACCGGGGCTCATTTCCTCTATTCATGGCGCATTGAGACCGGGTCTCATTACCTCTGTTCATGGTGCATTGAGACCGGGGCCTCATTACCTCTTTTCATGGCATGGGACCGGTGTCTCATTACCTCTATTCATGGCGCAATGAGACCGTGGTCTCATTACCTCTATTCATGGCGCATTGAGACCGGGGTTTCATTACCGCTATAGATTGCGTGAGACCGGGTTCTCATTACCTCTATTCATGACGCATTGAGACCGAGGCCTCATTACCTCTATTAATGGTGCATTGAGACCGGTGTCTCATTACCTCTATTCATGGCGTGAGACCGGGGTCCCATTACCTCTATTCATGGCGCTTTGAAACCGGGGTATCATTACCTCTATTCATGGCGCATTGAGACTGGGGTCTCATTACTTCTATTCATGGCGTAAGACTGGGGTCTCATTACCTCTATTCACGGCGCATTGAGACCGGGGTCTCATTACTTCTATTCATGGCGTGAGACCGGGGTCTCATTACCTCTTTTCATGGCGCATTGAGACTGGGGTCTCATTAGCTCTATTCATGGCGTGAGACCGCGGTCTCATTTCCTCTATTCATGGCTTGAGACCTGGGTCTCATTACATATATTTATGGCGCTTTGAGACTGGGTTCTCATTACCTCTATTCATGGCGTATTGAGACCGTGGCTAATTACCTCTATTAATGGCGTGAGACCGGGGTCTTATTACCTCTATTCAGGGCGCATTGAGACCGGGGCCTAATTACCTCTATTCATGGCGCATTGAGTTCGGGGTCTCATTACCTCTATTCATGGCGTGAGACCGGAGTCTCATTACCTCTATTCATGACGCTTTGAGACCGGGGCCTAATTACCCCTATTGATGGCGCTATGAGACCGGGGTCTCATTACCTCTATTCATGGCGCTTTGAGACTGGGGTCTCATTACCTCTATTCATGGCGCATTGAGACCGGGGCCTCATTACCTCTATTTATGGCGCATTGAGACCGGGGCCTCATTACCTCTATTCATGGCGATTTGAGACCGGGGTCTCATTACCTCTATTCATGGAGTGAGGCAGGGGTCTCATTACCTCTATTCATGGCGCTTTGAGACCGGGGTCTCATTACCTCTATTCATGGCGTGAAACCGGGGTCTCATTATCTCTATTCATAGCGCTTTGAGACCGGGGTCTCATTACCCATATTCATGGCGCTTTGACACCGGGGTCTCATTACCTCTATGTCCCATTACCTCTATTTATGGCTTGAGACTGGGGTCTCATTACCCCTATTCATGGCGTGAGACTGAAGTCTCATTACCTTTATTCATGGCGTGAGACTGTGATCTCATTACCTCTGATCATGGCGTGAGACCGGGGTCTCATTACATCTGTTCATGGCTTGAGACCGGTTTCTCATTACCTCTATTTATGGCTTGAGACCGGGGTTAAATTACTTCAATTCACAGCTTGAGACTGGGTTCTCATTACCTCTATTCATGGCGCTTTGAGACCGGGGTCTCATTACCTCTATTCATGGCGTATGACTGGGGTCTCATTACCTCTATTCATGGCGCTTTGAGACCGGGGTCTCATTACCACTATTCATGGCGTGTTACACCGGGGTCTCATTTCCTCTATTCATGGCGCATTGAGACCGGGTCTCATTACCTCTGTTCATAGTGCATTGAGACCGGGGCCTCATTACCTCTAATCATGGCATGGGACCGGGGTCTCATTACCTCTATTCATGACGCAATGAGACCGTGGTCTCATTACCTCTATGCATGGCGCATTGAGACCGGGGTTTCATTATCTCTATAGATTGCGTGAGACCGGGGTCTCATTACCTCTATTCATGACGCATTGAGACCGGGGCCTCATTGCCTCTATTCCTGGTGCATTGAGACCGGGGTCTCATTACCTCTATTCATGGCGTGAGACCGGGGTCTCATTACCTCTATTCATGGCGCTTTGAGACCGGGGCCTCATTACATCTATTCGTGGCGCATTGGTACCGGGGCCTCATTTCCTCTATTCATGGCGCTTTGAGACCGGGGTGTCATTACCTCTGTTCATGGCGCTTTGAGACCGGGTTTAATAACCTCTGTTCATGGCGCTTTGAGACTTGGATCTCATTACCTCTATTCAGGGCGCTTTGAGACTGGGGTCTCATTACATCTATTCATGGCGCTTTGAGACTGGGGTCTCTTAACCTCTATTAATGGCGCTTTGAGACCGGGGTCTCATTACCTCTATTCATGGCGCTTTGAGGCTGGAGTTTAATTACCTCTATTCATGGCGCATTGAGACCGGGGCCTCATTACCTCTTTTCATGGCGCTTTGAGACCGGTATAGTACTAATGGACATTAATACATATAATACTTACTTAATATAAGTAGTGGTGTATGGATCCATCAGAGAGGCAACGCAGAATAAACCCTTCAGATGATGAACAATAGCAAGGAACTGTGTATCCTTGGGATTCGGTTCTAAGCTCTGACGTCATCAGCGCGTTCGGAAGCGCGGTAAAGAGGGCACTTAGGCAAAACGGTCGTGATGGTCCATTGACACTCCGGTCAAGTTCACCATACCGGGGTTTAATTTCCTCTATTCATGGCGCTTTGAGACTGGGGTCGCATTACCTCTATTCATGGCTTGAGACTTTGGTTTAATAACCTCTATTCATGGCGCATTGAGACCGGGGCCTCATTTCCTCTATTCACGGCCTCTATTCATGGCGAGAGACTGTGGTCTCATAACCACTACTAATGGCGTGAGACTGGGGTCTCATTACCTCTATTCATGGCGTGAGGCGGAGGCGGAAGGGCTCCGGCAAGTCGCGCACACGTGAAGTAGTCGCCAATACTCTCGATGACGGAAGTAATCACACCGGCGACCATAGCTACGAAGAAAGCCGAGTTGAAATTCGGCGTTCCGAAGTTACCTGAAACGAAACAGACATGTTAATGTTTTAATGACATGAGAATAATGCACCAATGGGATTCATAACAAATGCTTTAATCATTCAATGCATGTTATGCATTTTTGCTGTATCGGAGTAAGAATCATGCCAAAATGGAAGTCAAAACCAATTCCGGAGTAAATAAAGTAAACTAAATATGTTCGAAGTCATTACAAATATTTAAGGGCGTTTAATATTTTATTTATATGTCCAAGTTATTCTGGCTTTTTTTTAACGAGCGCATAAAAGCACAATTAAATAATTGTAAGTATGTTAACGCGGTTTGGACCATTGCTTACAATTTGACAACGCTTACCTGGATGCGGGAACCGCATCCACTAACCTGGAAACGGGAACGGAACACACGTACCTGGATACGGGATCCGAAACAACTAATCTTGATACGAGAACCGCACCCATTAACGTGGATACGAGAACCGCACCCACAAATTAGAAACGGGAACCGCACCCACTAACCTGGATACGGCAAACCTCATCCACAAACTTGGATACGGGACCTGCAACCAATTACCTGGAAACGGGAACCTCACCCACTAACCTGGAAACGGTAACCGCACCTACTAACCTGGATACGGGAAACCGCACCCACTAACCTGGATACGGTAATCACAACCACTAACCTGGATACGGGAACCTCACCCACAAACCTGGATACGGGAACCGCACCCGCTAACCTGGATACGGTAACCGCATCCACTAACATGGATACGGGAACCTCACCCACTAACCTGGATACGAGAACCGCACCCACTAAACTGGATACGGGAACCGCACCCACTTATCTGGATACGGGAACTGCACCCATTAACCTGGAAACGGGAACCGCACCCACAAACCTGGATACGGGAACCGCACCCACTTACCTGGATACGGGAACTGCACACATTAACCTGGATACGGGAACCGCACCCACACATGGATACGGGTACCGCACCCACTAACCTGGATACGGGGAAACTCACCCACAAACATGGATACGGGATCCGCAACCACTAACCTGGATACGGGTACCGCATCCACTAACCTGGAGACGGAAACCGAACACACTTACCTGGATACGGGATCCGAAACAACTAACCTTGATACGAGAACCGCACCCATTAACGTGGATACGAGAACCGCACCCACAAATTAGATACGGGAACCGCACCCACTAACCTCGATACGGCAAACCTCATCCACAAACTTGGATACGGGACCCGCAACCACTTACCTGGAAACGGGAACCTCACCCACTAACCTGGATACGGAAACCGCACCTACTAACCTGGATACGGGAAACCGCACCCACTAACCTGGATACGGTAATCAAAACCACTAACCTGGATACGGGAACCTCACCCACAAACCTAAATACGGGAACCGCACCCACTAGCCTGGATACGGTAACCGCATCCACTAACATGGATACGGGAACCTCACCCACTCACCTGGATACGAGAACCGCACCCACTAAACTGGATACGGGAACCGCACCCACTAACCTGGATACGGGAACTGCACCCATTAACCTGGAAACGGGAACCGCACCCACAAACCAGGATACGGGAACCGCACCCACTTGCCTGGATACGGGAACTGCACCCATTAACCTGGATACGGGAACCGCATCCACACATGGATACGGGTACCGCACCCACTAACCTGGATACGGGGAAACTCACCCACAAACATGGATACGGGATCCGCAACCACTAACCTGGATACGGAAACCGCACCCATAACCTGGGTACGGGGAATCTCACCCACAAACCTGGGTACGGGAACCGCACCCATACACATGGATACGGGATCCGCAACCAATTACCTGGATACGGGAACCGCACCCACTAACCTGGAAACGGGAACTGCACCAACTTACCTGGATGCGGACACCGCACCCATAACCTGTATACGTGAACCGCACCCACTAGGTTCGATACGGGAACCGCACCCGCTAACTTAAATACGGGAACCGCACCCACTAACCAGGATACGGGAACCGCACCCACTTACTTGGATACGGGAACCGCACCCACTAACCTGGATACGGGAACTGCACCCATTAACCTGGATACGGGAACCGCACCCACACACATGGATACGGGTACCGCACCCACTAACCTGGATACGGGGAATCTCACCCACAGACATGGATACGGTTTCCGCAACCACTAACCTGGATACGGAAACCGCACCCATTAACCTGGATACGGAGAATCTCACCCACAAACCTGGATACGGGAACCGCACCCACACACATGGATACGGGATCCGCAACCAATTACCGGGATACGGGAACCGCACCCACTAACCTGGATACGGAAATCGCACCCACGCCACCTCTTGAATGACCTCAAGGCGGAGATAAGTCCGGCCTTCGTAACCATAGCGTCCATTCTCATGGAACGCACCAGTCACCGTTAGGATGTAGCAAAGGAACCACATAACACACGTGGACCGAATAACATTGAAATATATATGAGCCGCGTTCTGGAAAAACTATGCTAAATGTATGTGCGTAAAGTGTCTATCCATACTATCATGTGCAGTTCGCCCAGGCTAATCAGGGACTAGACTTTTCGCCTCCAAAGCCGAAATCCTGTTTAGGCGGAAAGTGTCTTCGCTGGTTTGCCTGTGCGGACTGCACATGCTCATCTGGGATATATGTTAACGCATATGCATTAAGCCCCATTTTCGCAGATTGAGGTTCATATTTGTTATACTTAATCAATTAAAACAACACAAAGGAGAATCTCACACTCGGTTTTTTACCAAGAAGTACATTTTCTATACATCATTTGGTAATTTATATTTGCGTACATAATATAATGTTGGTTATTCTTCATTGTGTTAATTTGCTAACCATTATTACCAACATAAAACTGATTAAATAACAACCTAAGTAATTAGGTAAAAAAGTGTCCATTTGTTACTTATATTTTCAAATGGTATGATCATATCGGTCCGAGTGTATTGTGTCAATCTCGGACATAAACAAAGGGGTAAAGGTTACCGATATATTTATAGGGTTTTAGCGAGTTTTTATGTCTATAAAGTAAAGATGGCAGTTTTGTGTTTACATTTATTGAAAAAGGTTTTCATTTTAATAAGGTTATTGTTTTATTTAGAATAATATGAATTTAAGCACTAACTGTTCAGAGAAAATGTTATTGAAGAAAAAGCTGGTTAGCATGAAGTCTAGTGTGAAGTTCGATTGTTAGAAAACACGAAATTTTCATACAACGTCTTGTCCTCGAAGATCTATTCGCTTTAAATTTGTCGAATACAAATATGTTTATTGATATAATTAGAATCTTTGTCCATATTCAATAGTAAGAATCGTTTTAAATGTATCAGTGGTATTTTTTAAGTCAACTAAATGCACAATTTATATTTTATAACGCCAAAAAACATTTAAGTTGACTATTGATAGCGTTTATTCTGTGAGGACTACTATCCATGTATTTTGGCATCTGGTTAACAGTTTTCTGGGTTTTTCATCACACTACTTAAGACCGATCTTGTGTTCTGAGTATTTTGTTACAACACTCGAGATATTACATGTGTAAGCGACACAGCTTTAATTCAAATATATTGCAACCATTGCGAAACATTATGAAACAAAAACACGTTTTTTTGGCAAAAAGAAGTAAAACGGTACCTATGCCTTTATATTTAATTACAAGTCCTTCAAAATAGTAAGTTGAAAGGAAACACATGACACAAATCAATACGAGTCTAAAATCACTATAAGAACTTACGGAAAATATCTTATGAAGGACAAACTCGATTTTCTGGTCACTCTTTCTGTTGATTTCGGAATTTAAAGATTGGAATAATCTCTGAGAACAGGATACTGCAAAACAAGCAAACACATTTTATGAAATATTAAGGCCGTTCATAAAAATTCCAAAGTTTATCACAAGACTATGTATAAAAGGCGTAGATTTTTGCTGAGTCGTAGGTTCTTTAAGCGTCGTGGATATAGTGATTGCGTGCAATCCATTGATAGAACGTTCGTACATGATGCAGTTCGTTATGTAAAAAAGATTTTGAAACAGTCACCATCGTTTTGCTTATCAAAATTACGACAAAAACAGGTTAATATTATAATTCATCATAACTCGATTCGTTCTAATAAAATATTTCCTCATTTATGTATTGTTCATATAGTGTTTATAAGTAACACAGACTCGTTTATTTATGAGTTCTTTGTATGCTCCATCGTCTGTTGACCTTTTTTTACAAGAAATAAACTTCCCTGCAAAGGCAGTTTTAAGGCCATTTATAGGATGCATATCTTGAAATTGGGACACCCAATCAGAACCCATGACTCAACAAGACACCTTACTTTCAAATTGGCGGTTTGAAACATCCAGTTTGGTCTCATGACTTCTTATAATATGGCAAGTAGATAGAAACATGTGCGTTGATTAATAACCACAACGTAAATAGTTCATTGGCGTGACATGCATTTCTCTCAAAATATTTTCTCCGAGCCACAAAGTCCTTACAATAAATTCATGGCGAAAATCGTATAAGAAAGCATTGTACTCCGATCGACGTTTTCATCGGTTTCATATAAAAATCAACTATAATATATGTTCTTGTATTGATGAAGGGAAACTTGTCCTTTAACAATTTACGAAGATATCAGTTTTAATACAAGTGTCAAAAATAGGGGAACCTATGTCGATTTAGCTCTTGATGTCCTCATCCACAAAATAANAAATGTGACGACGTCATAATAAGTGGAATTTTCCCAACGTCATCACAGATGTCACTAATGCAGGTTTTGTCATGGAACGGCCCATATATTATACATCATCAGTTCTGACGCAAATCATATTCAAAAGAACAGAGCTATACGCACTGGGTACAACATGCTATGTCAAGAACTCTGAGAAAACTATGATTGCCATAAATACTCAATGTTTACATTAATCTATATTGCAAATAATTGTACTGATCACTTAGCAGAAAATTCCAGTCACCCGACAGGTAAATTATATAATAGAAGGAAACTATAGGTATCATGTAAACTTGTGCTTTACCTGCCTACCTTTCTTTACACTGCTGCTTGGTGTACATAGCGGACTATTTTTTTGTTGGCTTTTCACTTTCGATTAAAGGTCAAATGCAGCCGAGACATGTAGACGATTTAACAGATTAAAATGTATCAACATCCTCATTTATTTGTTCTTAAATTTTAATATATCTATTTCCTCACCCAAGAGATATTCCTCAGTGTTTTCCGGACAGATTGAAGCCTGTCTCAGCCACTGAAAGCCCCATCAGCATGATGGTGGGCGCCACCGTGAGCGGCCCGATGAACTTGAGAAGAACGCTCACAAGCCCCGTCACGCCGATCAACATCTCAAGAACAGCCGCAACCATGATGGAGCCTGTCAGCTTAAAATGTGCAAAAATGGGGTTTAATACATGTGCTTAAAGTGTCGTACCGGTTAAGCCTGTGCAGTCTACACATGCTGATCTGCGAAGACACTTTCCGCCTAAACTAGAATTTTGCTAAGAAGAGACTTTTTTAAACTAGAAAAAACATAAAACCGGAAAGTGTCAACTCTGATTAGTATGTGTGGAATGTACAGGCTAATATTGGACCGCACTTTACGTACATCTATTATACCCAGTTTTTCCATTGCGATGCTCAATTGTTTAAACTTGTAAAGGCATAGTGATATACCACTTACCGGAATTGTATATTCAATGTATCTATTGCTTTAAATAAAGGACTAGCGGATAGTAACAAGTATTACTCTCTTGATAATGTTTCTTGTATTTCATTATTCATATACTCTTTATTTGACCGTTTATTATATATGGTTTTAATTAGTTGTCTTATGTTTTCTTTTACACGTTAGATAGATAGATAGATTTATTTCAGTATAATGACACAACATGATAAAACATATCTTCATACATGATAAAATAGTAAAACAATAAACATGTATGAGAAATGAAACCATGTCATTNGGAACGCACAGGCTAATATTGGACCGAACTTTACGTACATGCATTAGACCAAGTTTTTTCATTGCGAGGCTCGATTATATCAAGGCATAATGAGGTACCACTTACCGGAATTGTATATTCAATTGATCTATTGCTTTAAATTAAGGACAAGCGGATAGTAACAAGTATATCTCTCATGATAATGTTTCTTTTCTTTCATTATTCATATACTCTTTATTTGACCGTTTGTCTTATGTTTTCTTGTACACGTTTAACCCTAACGATGTGTAGAATGACAAATTATGTAGATAATTGCACTGATTTGTTTTATTAATTTAGATTGAACTCATCCTTATAACCTTTTTTATATCTGGAATGATCAAGGCTTGTAACAGCTGGGAAGTAGTTTCATGAAGACGTATATATAGTATGCCGTACAAGAATACAATACGATGTATACATACATGTACCAATGACAAAAAGGTAGAAGTATCAACTCTCGTAAATATGCTAAATGATTAATGGAATTGTGAGAAATTTGTCATACCAGGCTCATTTGTTCGGTATAGTCCACCGAGTTGTTCGGAACTGTGAAAGAAAAAAGACTAAAAACTGTCACAAACGTACTTAGATCGGGGATAAATAAGCATAAATCAGTGTTAATGAAAGCAATTATTTACCATGCACATTTGAATTTATTATCACGAGATCTATGTTAGTTGTATGAATTGTTGTTAGATCTTACCATATTTGCATACATATATATTATACAGAATATATAAAAAAAACATCAAACAAAGTTTACTTTTTTGTTGTTGAAGATAGTAAAGCCCGGTGCAAAATAATGTCCATTTGTTTGTGTCTGTTGTGTGAATTTGCTCTGTGATGATACCCTTTCCAAGATAATTACAATTTATAATGCATTTAAGGATACGTTTCTGCAGAAAGCTTAACACATTGGAATATTGAAGAACGTCCTTTTTCGAATCGGACTTCACAAGCTTATTTGGGATGACACTTTACGCACATGCATTGAGACCAGTTTTCCCAGGAAGTTGCTCATTCGAATCAGTTCTTCAAGCTTATTATATGCTAAGGCTGTGTGACGTGTCTTTTTGCGTTTCTATGCTATCGCCTTACGTTGTGTTACGTTCCTTTTTGCGTTGCCTGAGGCCTCTGAAGGTGAGGCCTGGCAGGACCAGCGTTCCATTTTGACGAGAGCTAACATTGGAACAATAAAAGCAGATGCCGGACACTGTACAATAGGTAATCTGAAAATGATAAAATGTTAGGTACACTACTCGCGCACAGCGATACACAGTATATTTAATAGACATATAATCAAACCTGAGTAAGGCGGTCATTCAAGGGTAATAGCCTAAGTGGCCATTGTAGACAGATGGCCGTTATTCTCAGGTGACCACGTTTAAGATGGTTGGTCAGTTGGTAGCATTGCTTGGTCATCACAACATCCAGTCGTTTGCGCACAGTGTAATGTAAACAGAGACTCATTGCCTATTATTTAGTATAATTACAAACATTATTTCTTTTCAATTATACAAATTTGTACCTTATACATGGATTTAAATTAATAATTGTTATTAAACTTATGAGTTTATCAACGATATAATTGTTGTTTTCTTATGCATCTCGTTCATTCATTAAATCCGAAAGTCTGTATAACGTTTATTGGAAGATATGTTTAAATAGTGGTCGTCACGTGTCAATGACGTCACGACCGAATCAATGTTATAAACCGATACTATGGCATAACAGTATCGTTCTCTTAAAAATAAGATACTTAAAGCTTGTACAAATGTATTTGTACGCATCACACAAACAGCATTTCCATTCAAACAACCTCAAAGGCATCTCGTGCTTCGGGATTTGCTGATAACATGTGTTGTTAGCTCTCCCCTGGAAATTGAAAAGGAGTTTTACATGAAAACAATCCAATGATGTCTGATTTGATGTCTGTTTTGCCACAATTGATGATCACAAGTCCTTTTATTGCCTGCTAATAACACCACCCGTTAGGTAACTGTTATTGTTGACGCCCTATTGGCGATAAAGACCTATTGATTTTGTCACGCTTACAGGCAATTGCGTTATGACTTCATCCTCGTCAGAGACAAAAACGCAGATTGAGTATTAACTTTTCGTTCATTGAAACGACTGACTTTTGACCGTTATACACAGGTGAAAATATCTTTTGGATTGAAATATTCTGTCAGTTGGCCGTTATAGACAGGTGACCGTTATTCTCAGGTGTGATATAGAATGATTTTCTTCAGTTGGAAGTCCAAACTGACGGATGTAGGCAGGTGACCGCTGTTTTCAGGTGACCGGTAATTCAGGTTTGAATGTACTCTTAAGTAGCTTCTGGCGTTTATTGAAGGCTATGCTTCTTGGTGTACGGAGGTAACACAATATTTGTTTTTATTTGAAATCGTTGTGGTGCGTTTTTATTGTAAATGAGGAGCAAAATATGTTAGAAAATCATATCTGGACATGTTTTATGGTAGTTGACTTAAACGGATAAAGGGTTTAAGGTACTCCACTATGCTTTGAAAGACAACATTGGACATTAAGTTTAATTAGCTAAACGATTGTTCAAACATGGACTCAATAGTGTTCATGAATAAAATGCGATTATTGTGAAGATTCACGTGTAAGAGAATAGTCGAGGTGAAACAATTTCCACATTTTAGTTAGAAAACATTTTCTTAAAACATTGAACACATTTCGTACTAATGCAAAACGTTCATTGTAAAGTCAATATAAGGCTTAAAATAAACGATGTAAAACAAAAGTTTTCTCCAGAGATATTCAAATTTAGAGCCAGGTCAAAATCATACCGAAGGACTGTAGTCATGTCTGATGGGAAAATGAAGCTGTTACTAATAAAACAAGTGATCATCGATTCAGCGGTACAATTTCACTAAGTATGTGCTTTTACTCACCTCCTTAAACTGTTTTTCAAATAATTGCCGAATAGAGTGAAAACGACCTTGTGTTTATAAAATGCACACAGTGAGTGTAATCAATATTACAACTGATTTCGTTTTATTTGCAATTATACCATTGAGCAAGACACCGTATGCCAAATATACTGCCATTCATTCAGTGCTGTAATTGAACAAAATATAGATCTGACCTCACTTCAGTCATAAAATATGACAGGGAAACACAGGCTACAAACTAGACAAGCAGCAAATGACGAATATGAGCGAAAACATGGAGTTAAATGATATATTTGACGCATTTATATCAACGACCATCTATCACCTTATACGATGACAATTACGTTCGTTTTTTCTTTGTGTTGAAAACAAAGATAGATACGAATCTTCCAAGTGTTTCCCGGTGTACCTCACTCCGAATACCGTCTGCACGAGCGTGCACAGGCCGCAAGCAAAGAACATGTTGCCAAGAATTATGGAGCGCACGTGCATTTCTTCTGGAATATTTACGGCGCACATAATCGAAGCCATCTTGAAACTTGAATCTTGCTTATTTGATGAAACGCCTATTTATATAATTATATTCAATGGCGTTGTACAAAACATATAAATATACATACAATTTATAAAAAAAAATAAGAGTGATTGATACTTTTATGCAGCATTAATTAAAGGATTAATAATCTAAAAATGTGTGATATAAATAAAAATAAAAAATGCTGAAACTTAAGCAATAAAATAATACAGGCTACGATATTAAAACACAGGAAAAATAAAATATTATGTAATTAATTGATATAACTAGGGTTAAGACAATAATTATAATGATATAATTAGCAAAGTTTTGGCAACATTAAGACACTTTTTTCATGAACTGAAAGGATACGTGAAAGGATATTTCTGTACTCTGGCTGTCGGATCCCACAGCTACCGGTCAGCCGTCACCCTTGCGGACACTTCTTTTGGGGGAGTGGCCAGATTGGAGCTGAGCAGCATCAGGTAGTGCTGAAAAGAGAAGAACAAAGTGAGTTATTGTGACGAAGTGGGACGTTGTAGTAGTGCCATAAATACATAACAGGATTTCGAGAAGAAATCCCTAGCACTGCGTTGAACGGATGAAATAATCAGACCAGCGTTGTAGTGATGAAATGAAATGTACTTTTGTTATTGCATAATCTGAAAAAGTACATAATTTCAAACTAAACTGGCTTTTAGGGATACAAACAACATCTCGTAAATCACGTGAACGAAAGATTGGCAAACATCGACATGCTCACACGAATTTAAGTTGCGTTCATGCTCTGAATACGCAATGTTTCGTATGCTTTTGTTGAACCGTTTTTGGAATTTTTCAAGTCTCATGTCACACAAAAAGGGTTACTTTATCATTTATTTATAATGAAATATACGGTCCTACAATATTAGCACCTGGAAATATATTGTTATACAGTGTTTGTACCTAGGAGTACATGAGCCTACGATTTTCATACCTGGAAGCCAAGCAAGATTGTGATAATCCACGGTGGGTTGTCGTTGACCTTATATTGCAGCCCTGACAGAATAGCTTGCTGCATCTTCTTGACTTTCTTTTGCTTCGGCGTCTGCAACAGAAATGATTTCCAGTCTAAGAGAAAAATCGCTTTTCGAATCCACCATTGTTAATTAAACAATGACCGCGTACATGTTTAGGTTTTGTATGTACCAGTCCTGTTTGAAATGCGCATGAGTAAGTGGAGGACACACACATAGCTATTTGCGTCTTCGAAGTTTACGTTAATAATTACGCCACACGTTAACAAAACGTAATTGCTTCAATTCTGGTATTTTTTATAACAAGAAAACAGTATAAAAACTCACCCTGGTATGCATCGTTTCATTATTTTACACAAGATGATGTAGACATCCTTTTAAACAAGTATTGTTGCGAAAGTTTCCATAAGGCTAAACAAATGTTCGTAACTTACAAAATAATTTTAAACGTTTATACGATGAAATATTCATTATCAAATATATTCGGTCTGGCATTTGTGGTTCGAGGATATGCAAAACAATTTGTTAAGGTAAGCAATATTATTATGAGAACAGATGTCCAGTCCCCCGGCAAATTCAGAAAGTGGGAAACCAATCCGCCATGGACAGTTTTATGAAGGCAGAAGAAATTTGTGTCAACGTTACAATAAGTTAGCAACACAGTGCTTTTAACAAACAAGAACGCCAAAGAACGACGGACTCTCGGTATTTACCGTAAGCAATTGTTCATTGAAAAGGTAAAAACGAAGTTAATGCGGATATTTTTCGCATGTTTGGCAGTGTGTTTGCAATTTTAGCAAAGTAATTTTTGTTTATTTGCTATTTTCCGCCAATTAATCAAGCGTGTGTAATGACACGTACGAACTATACGACTTGTTAATCACTATTTAAACAATACAACTACAGTATCCACTTTACGACCGAGCGTAGCGTAATTATTGTATTTCGATCAACGAGTTTCAAGTTCACAAGTTTAGCGATTATCATGACGCAATCATTTATCGATGAATTCAAACCGAGGCTCGTGATGTTCTACTGTCTTCATGTTAACATATATCGGTCATTTTACGTTCATTATACATCAATTATTACAAATGTTCCTTTTTGATAAACAACATTGAATTATACATACAACTCTTATTTTTCTGTGAGACTGACAAATGACGTATAACTACCTAACCATTCTAATAAATTATTAGATTATGAACACAAGACGTCTTTGTCACCAGAAAGTGCATAGTTCCGTCCCAATTGTAAGATGAGAAATTGCAATTACATAATCAACATTGTATAATACTAGGTTGTGAAGTAAGACTTCACGCTCATCTATATGCAAATACACGCAATTAATTTCGACAATTTACAAGCCTTGAACTGCAGGGGCCATGAAGACTTTTGAAATACAATTGTTTACAATAACAACGATCTTGTTTTTGCATTTGACTGACTTAATACGACCAATCAAACATGACTTTGTACTGCAATCTTTGAATAATTTGATTTAAAATTGACAATGTGTAACCCGATTTTGCAACGAAGTACTAATTTGTTTTTGTTTACACATTTTAAAGAGTTATTCGTAGAGCTAACAGATTGTTTTCAATATATAATGAAATAATAATTGATGAAGGCATCAGCACGCCTGATCTTTGGTGTGTTTGTGGGTCGGTTTTTAATTTAAAAGATATAAGTTTAACATAACATTATAGAAATTACTTTTGGCCTATGGTCGCAATGATAATTTCGTGAAACAAATGTCAGCCATTGAATTTTTGTGATCTGTGTACCCTGCAAATTCAATAGATCTCACAGTAAAAAAAGGCCACGCTTATTGCCAAAACTATCCCAACCCACGTGTACCCAAACTATCCCAACCCACGGGTACCCAAACTATCCCAACCCACGGGTACCCAAGTTTTCTTCTATTTACTTATGTTTATCAATTATGTTTACTTCAATGAAATTAGCCATGATCAATATACTTTGAATTCCGAACAATTATTTTTTAAATAGTGTATTTTAAATAACACAATCAGAAGTCCATCACAGTAACGTTAGCAAAAATGTAAATGGTGTGATCGTTAAATACATTTTGTAATACAACACAAGAATTGGAAACATATCCAAATATGCAAAATAAAGTTACTTCAAGTGTAAAACGTTTTACGACAAATATAATTTGTAAGATTTTTTTTATTGAACATTAAATCCAGTGAAAA
Organism: Dreissena rostriformis; assembly: GCA_007657795.1. NCBI lineage: Eukaryota > Metazoa > Mollusca > Bivalvia > Myida > Dreissenidae > Dreissena > Dreissena rostriformis. Next base: position 10,943 of record VMBQ01006745.1, on the reverse strand, counting down.
TTATGATGCCTCTATAGGCAATCCCAATCAGCCTTGTCACTTTTCGTTTTATTAAGAACGACAACTCCTTCAGAACTTGACATCGGGAATGGCGTACATTTCGTATACCAGGTTAGCATTACTTTCTCTTGCAAAACACATAGCTTGTTTATCTTCTTCATCGCAGTGTTTTAACTGCATGTATTCTACTTCCGACGAAGCTATCGTTATTATTATTTTATTTCAATTTAGGTTTGATATAGTTANTGAAGACTTTTGAAAGACAACTATTTACAATAACAACAATCTGGTTTTGCATTTGACTGATTTAATTCGAGATATAAAACATGACTTTGCAATGTAATCTTCGAATAATTTGATTTGGTGAACATTTAAAAGTGCATTTAGTAAAGTTGACAATGTGTAACCCGATTTTGCAAAGAACTCTAGTACTAATTTGAGTTTGTTTACACATTTAAAAGAGTTATTCGTAGAGCTAACAGATTGTTTTCAATATATGAAATATTAATTGATTACGGCATCAGCACGCCTGTTCTTTGGTGTGTGTGTGGATCAGTTTTAAATGTAAAAGATATCAGTTCCACATTACATCAAAGAAATTACTTTTGGCCATTAGTCGCAATTTAAATTCCGCGAAACAAACGTCAGCCATTGAAATTGTGTGATCTGTGTACCCTGCAAATTTAATAGATTCCACTGTAAAAAGGTAATGCGTATTATCAAAACTCACCCAACCCACGGGTACTTAAGTTTTCGTCTATTTACTTATGGTCATTAATTATGTTTACTTCAATGAAATTAGCCGTGATCAATGTACTTTGAATACGAACAATTATTTTCTAAAATGGTGTTTTTCAAATAACACAATCAAAAGTCCATCACAGTTACGTTAGCAAAAGTCGTTATTTATGTGATCGTTAAATACATTTTGTAATACAACAAAAGAATTGGAAACATATCCAAATATGCAAAATAAAATTACTTCAAGTGTGAAACGTATTACGACAAATATAATGTGCTAGTTTTTTTTTATTGAACATTAAATCCACTGACAATTATGATGCCTCTATAGGCAATCCGAATCAGCCATTTCACTTTTCGTTTTACTAAGAAAGACAACTCCTACTGAACTTGATATCGGGGAATGTGTAAAGGTTCTATTGGCGTACATTTCGTTTACCAGGTCAGCATTACTTTTTTCTCTCAAAACACATAGCTTGTTTATGTTCTTCATCGCAGTGTTTTAACTGCATGTATTCTATTTCCGACGAAGCTATCGGTGCATGGCGTTCGTTATTATTATATTAATTCCATTAAGTTTTCATATCATTAACAATTGTCATTGTATTTGACATTCTGGTTCTCTTATCTGAGTATCGAAAAGTACGCCGAGAAGAGAACAAGCAGGTGAAATTAACCTAGCTTGAAGATGAATAAATGGATGTCAACCGTTTGTAAATCACTTTCACAGAAAGAAACGTCACTGCCTTTTGGTTTAAATAGTGTTGTTGGGTTATCTCCGGTGGTTTGTCTACAATAATCTACTCAATCGCATAGAAGCAGTATTTTCATTTTTGTATTCATTAATATTTAACTGTAAATCAAAGTACACTATCTCACTGGGTCAATTGATATGATTAAAAACAAAATTCTTCTATATGTGTGGAATTCATGAATTGCTGTGACTTTAACCAACACGGGAAGTAACCGATGCNTATAAGCAGTATTTTCATTTTTGTATTCATTAATATTAAACTGTTAATCAAAGTACACTTTCTCACTGGGTCCATTAATATGATTAAAAACAAATTTCTTCTATATGTATGGAATTCATGAATTGCTGTGACTTCAACCAACACGGGAGTAGCCGATGCAAACAGACAACATTTTCACGAACAAAGATTGAATTTAATTCCTTAGAAATGATCGCTTACAAATACGGGTACCCGTTGAATAATTGCTGTTAAGTTCTTTATCAAGAATACCCGTTGTTTCTGGATGGTTTTGAGCCAATTATAAAAATTATCATAAATAAATTGCAGATTTGTTTAATACTCATTCTATGATTGATAACTCAATATTTAAAAACATATTTTGATGTTTTAGATAAATTCCACTTTACAACTAAATTGTATGTTTAAAGCACACACAAGAATACATCAAATTTCCCGTTTGTTTTAAATGGCACACAAACAGCAATGCCAATGAGATAGGTCAGGACTGATATATTAAAATGTTATTAAATCGAGTTATTATTCGCTTTAATTGCTTTTTAATTTGAATTACGAGGTTATTAAGCTTATGCTTGTGTGTTTTGTGATTTGTTCTGGGCTAAGTGTAAGGTAAGGCTAGCCATCAACCGGTGTACACGCCCGATGCTTTGAATCGACCGTTCCAAGGCTGTGGCCACAGCTTTAATCATGCCTTATTTTTTAATATTGTTTGGTATGTGTATTGTTTTTGTATATCCTATTAGTCATTTGCCTTTAATAAGTTTAGCGGACAAAAATGTTTCTGGAGGTACATTATTCCTATTTATGTAAAGAAAGGGTCACCTAATTTCATGATCATCCGGTGAACTTTCATCATTTTCTCAACACTATGTTGTATCATTGCTCCTTGCTTGTTCTCAAATCTACTTATTGGGTTTTATTTCATTGGCGTGTTAAGAACATGTCATTAACTTACCTGTTCCCCAGGTTTATATCCAACGCCTTACTCGACGACTGCAGAGTCATCGCTCCTCTTATTTTCTTCAGTCAGGTCCATGTAACTTGAAAAGGCTATGTTGTCGATACCACGTTGTTGCAAAGAAGAGTTTGGGCGAATGGAAACTTCAGGAAAGAAACATTATGCTTCAAAGTTTGAGAAATTGGACTTACTGGTATCTGTTCAGTTGAACAAGAAGACAATATTCATACTGTTTATCTCAGATTAAACAAGAAATGACTGCAGAACGACAACGGCGTTGAGATAAATATTGGGTTATCTATTTTCAACACGTGAATGGTTTTACAAAGTATTAAATAAATGGCAACCCATGTGAAGACGGTTGGTCAGGTCCACACATAATGTATATGTAAAGACTCAACGACGACCCGAACATAAACTCTGAATTACACAAACACACATGTGAAGACTGATTGCCGAGCGGTTTCGGCGCTTGGCTTTTACTCCATGGGTCAGTGGTTCGAGCCCTGTTGTGGTTAACTGTTTTTTTTTGTTTTTTTTTCTAATTTTATTCTTGTTTTTATATTGGAGCTTATTAGTTCTGATGTTTATATTTATCAATTNAATATACAGGCCTTTTTTAAATCCGACTTACTGTAATTAAAATGTATAATGCAACGCTCAGTGTACATGAAAAACAACGGTTTACGTTTGAAATACATGTAATGCCGATAATCAGCTTACTTAATTGCTGTATTTACTATAATACTTATATTTACGGGTAGAAACCTTGGCCTGAATTTTTATCCAGCTGATTAATTATATTCTGCATCTCTCATTTCAGCCTGTTTTGTAACATCATTGTAGTTAGTTGAAAAACAACGGCCATTGGATAGGTATCAAAAATATCACTTTGCCTATTTACATAATTTGGGGATTTTGAGCAGCAGTTAAAAAATGTTTAATAAAGGATCAATTACAGTTAGATGATGCATTCATCTCTCACTTGAAATGTGTACATAGCGATGTTGAATTCCGTTTAAAAAGATAGTCATATTTTTAAATAAGAACAGTGTTTGTTTTCGCATTTACACATTCAATTTCAAACAAGCCCACGACAGGAGCGTACATAACTTATATGTAAGCCCATTATTAATAAGACATGTGTCCAGAAGATATGGATGTCCCTACGTTTCACGTTCGTATCAAAACTCCACTGTTGTCAAGCTTAATATGTTGAATGGCCAAATTTGACTGTTGGTCCTTAAAGTGTGCCGTAGACCTTTGAGTGATTTACATGTTCACTGATTTTTTAAATACAGTACAATGTAGAATTTGAGACCGACCGCTTACTAGTTTGTTCAATAGTTTAAGTTTAAATAGATCCATGTGGTAAAAACTGACCACTTGTTACCTCCTGGCAATATTTGACTGGCGTTTGTTTCCTTCTAGCATTTTATTATCAAGCAATATTGACTTAGCACCTTTTAGGTTTTTAATAATAAGGCTTATATTCGGAAGAAAGTTTTGATATTTACATGATAGGTGGTCACAATAAGTACATGTGCAAATAACAAAATGTCATTTTTACACAAACAAACCTTTTAATAATAATAACGTTGATATGTTTATTAATCCCATCAATTAGTTTAACTACATAATAGATGCGATATAAACCACACATATACATCGTTTAAATGCGTTGGTTTATTTCGCAAAATTCGATACGTTTCTTGTAAGTAGACTTATAAGAGTTTAAACGGGAGATTGCTTCTCTCCTGCATCCGCAGGTTTTTGATTGTAATTACTGAAAAGTTGATTTTATTTCTGCTATAAAGTACCGATGATTGCAAATAATATGCATTTTATCCCACTTTTACAGCGAATTATGTTTATTTTAAGCCCCGTTTATTACATTTCTGCTATAAATCACGGCACAAAATGACGTCATTATTTCGACAGAATGACGTCATAAATCCAGCGAAATTATCCAGTTAAACTAATTTTGTTTAAATAAAAAGGTTTACTGAATAAAAAGTGGGATAAATAGAATAATACGTTAGTGTTGATTATAGAACAGGTTTATCATGCGCGGTACGAAAACGAAAAAGTACTCGCCAAGGCTCGTGCTTTTTGTTTTCTAAGCATCGCATGATAAACCTGATCTATAATCAACACTCACCTATTATTCTCTATATAATGCGATCTCATGGAACTACTGAATAAATTGAATAAATGTTAGTACGATGGAAGACCGTGGAAATAATATTCTGACATTATAGGAATTCCCATAATACAAATCAAGATATCGCGGTGGCATGCATGTGGAGAGATATGGGCATTCTTATATTAAAATCGTGCGTCCTTGATCATTTCACGTGAACGCGTGTTTAATAATTGTTCGTATGTCATGGTTGTTGAGTTGATACGTTGTTGATTCATAAAGTTAACAGTTTAGTATTAAAAAAAATTAAACGTACTGTTAAATTCGAGAATCCTTTAAACACCAAAAGAACTATTAAATGCAAAATAAAGTGTTACTGTATATTTAAATCATGTAACCATAAGTATTTGCAATCACGCACATGTAATTTACCCACTTAAAATAATAAGTGCAAAACATTATACTTGTACGCTTGACTTAATTTCATTTTTACATGCGCAGACAACGTGAATCTGTACATTGTTTAAACTGGTTTCATTCGTTTATCTATACAAACGGAACAAGGAAGTCTGTCTCATGTAGTAACACAATTCATCGTATAAAGTAACGTTTAAATTCAGCTGACAATACTGAAATTATGCCTACGTTAATAACAGCTAAGGCGAAAATATTTAAAAATATGGTGCTGTATAACTAAACAATTACAGCGTTTACAGGCATATCGATGGCATTTCCCTTAGGTATCAACATGCATACACAACAATGCATAATCCCTACTCTCACCGAATGCATATCTATTAATAATGCTACATTTATAAAAATGTTACAAAACATATATACACGATGTCAAGTGTTTTGTTCATTACACGACTACAATGGGATTTTAACACATGCATCGAAAAATAGCCTTGTTCAATGGTATTTTTACTTCACTATCGTTAATATGCATGCGTATAGCGGAACCTCATGGACATTTAAATCGTAACGATTTTACTTAACAACTGCTTTGCCCACGTCAATAACATATGCACTGATGTATTCGTTAACGACTGTCTTTTCCAGGTAACGTAAGTATAAATCTTGAAATCTGTATTTTAAATAACTACACAGAATCATCACTATAAGTCACATTTCACCACATTAAGTTGGATTTCCCCTACCTAAAAAGTAATTGTTTCTATTTATACCGCTCCGGATGTTTTAACCGGGAGAGCTATTATTCAATTCGGTTTAGCCAACATGTTGTCCAACGTAGACAGTTATTGTTTCCTTTATTTATCAAAGGTAAGCCTGGTATCATTAAGCTGTTTGGTAATGTTTTAAAGTAAAGGTTAATTTGCCTTCAAGTACATCTAAATCATCATGATTGTAACACATATGTTTGAAGATATTTTTTGCTCATCAGCAACTTCTTCTGATCTATGTATACATGGCGGTTTGGAGCCAATCAAAATAGTCATGAAAAGCACAACAGCATGCAAGTTATAACATAACGGGTCCTTAAAATTTGATATTATTGAATGAGCCGTAGATACCGTCTGCGGTTGGTCGGGAAATATTGTTGACGGTATTTTCATGCTCATAGAATGACAGAACTGGTTAAGAGCTGTTATTTGTCAAACATGTGTTACTAGAGAGACAAAAACAAAATTGACAACGGTCATGTTTATTTCTTAACAAGTACCAACAATTGCTAACACAATTCAAGGACATACTTTGCGGCAGATTCTAGTATATTGAGGGGTCATAAGTGATAGGGTATGTGTTTGGCAGAAAGTTGTACGTTTGGTCACGTTAACACATTGTTTACAGGTCATAATCAAGTGCAACATATAGTTTGATACATGTGATTGAGAAAATGTTTTGTTGTTTTTTTGTAAAATTTGCCAAAATAGTATAGTGCGAGCATATCTAGTTTTTACCCATAAGAACTGTCTTAATATTTGTATGAATGGACGTAATATTTATCTCGAGATTTGCACCAGAACTCTATAATGAAATACAATTTAATACCATGCATATATCCTCCCGCATAAACGAAAACAAAAGTATATTGAATTGATTTAGCATGTCACTGCGCTTTGATGTGAATACCATGATAGTTTGGGCTTTATTGAACGTGAATACCATAAACATAATAAACATGCTTGGAAGCCGATACTGCTTTAATGTAAAGACCATGAGAATATATACACTCTTAAATGTGAATACCATGGCCATAATGGAGTTTCTTTAAAGCGAACACAATGAACATCTACACTTGTTTAAATATAAATACAATGATGATATGGACTCAATTAGGCGTGAATTCCCAATAAATATAATATTTTTGATTGAAAGCTTATACCACGAGCATCTGTATTTGACATGAGCATAATTGACTTTTTTTAAGTCACAACCATGAAACCACAAACAGCTACTCCTTTCTATTTGTTGCGCATACTTTTAGTTCGTTTTCGTTTTCTTGTTGCATACCATTTAAAATTCGTTAATCTTTTTCTATGAATTTTAATAGCGATTTTGATAGACGACAAAGTTTCATATGAATATGATACAATAGATTCGTCGTTATGTGTTTTTTTTTGTCAAAATGTACATATCGTTCTGCTTAGCTTACAACCTGCTGGTGTTCAGTGTTAAAGTCGGCGTATTGTGACTTTATTCATATTTCAACTCCATGATGCCGAATATGTTAACAAATGTTGATGATCATGTTATGATCATGTTACATAGAAGGTAATAACATAAGTAAACAGGTTCATGTATTGTAACAATTGTGCTGCCTATATAACCTATCCTAAGGGATATAAGGTGTTATTTTGATGGCTTATACCCTTGCCACATATATATTTACAAAACTGTTCGGCTTAAACAGGTAATTTAGAGGCCGTTATTACTGGTCTGAAACTTAATCAACAGCAGTGACTGGTTTAAAAACGATCTTGTAAGTCCGTTTTATTTAACCTTTGATTGGAGACAGCGACTTCATTAGACAAAACAAAGATTTGTTCTTAAAGTGGTTTTATCAGAAAAGAGGGAATGTTATATGTTCATTTATTTCTTTTAAGAGTCGTTTATAAATGTTGGTAATACGAATTTAAATTCTTAAGAAAAGACAAAATGCCGGATATAGAAAGTTCATGTGTTACGTTAATTGGTTTGACCATTCTTTAAATGATAAACAGCGCCGTATTTTCTTTTTCAAATATATATGATAGTGTTAGAGTTTTATTTGATTGATGAAATACGTAGTGATCACTAAGTGTACGTAGCTTCGTTTTCGTTTTCACAAGATCTATCATAAAGTCTGTACAACAGAGCCTATTACACAGCGCTTTCTGAATTAGTTTTATCACAAAGTGGGTCTTTTTTAGCTCAGTTATGTTGATCCATTTCATTTAATTCGGGATGGTTTAAAGATGCAGTGAATTTTACACATTGGAGCAGATATCGCACTAGTGACATTCACGTCAAAATCAGATACTATTAGAAAAATGTAAGTTAATACACAAATTACTTGCATACGTGCAAACCTTTTCTGTTTAAGGAAAATGTCAATGTTTAAATACATCTAATATTTACAAAGTGTTATTTCGGAGAAACCATAATCAATGACCTTGACCTGTTACAAAGTAATGTGTTTATCCTTTAAAAGCTGTCAAATTGTCCGCATTGGAACCCTACTCTCATTGCATGCCGTTACAAAACTGTCATGTCATTGTTACGACGTCAGACTCTATATTAAGTTACTCAAATGCACTCGAAGGTCGGCAGTTTTGCGCAGTTGGTTGACAAGTATGAATATGAAACAAATTAATTTCAGTTTAAAAAGATAATACGGCTAAGTTGAATATTAAATTCGACTCCTGTTTAAATTGTATTTACATTTAGCAACATACTGTTTTCCTACCATATGTTTTGTATCCGATTTAAGTGCAAACATGTCTGATCGGATATGATACTCAAGAGACAGTCTCAGTCAAAATGAAGTGACATCGTTAAGAGACAGTTTCACAACAAACAAAGTTAATAACATCATCAGGAGAAAGTTTCAGAACCAATGCAGCGACATCCTCGAGCGGCAGTGTCAGTACAAACAGATTGGCAGCCTAACGAGACAGTGTTATCACCAATGTAGTGATAAGCTCAAGAGACAGTGACATTTACAATGTAGTAACATTCTCTAGAGGTAATTTCAGTACCAAAGCGGTTGCATCCTCAATAGACAGTGTCAGTACCAACACAGTTTCATCCTAAAAGAGGACATAAGTACAAATGCGGGTTCATCCTCAATATGTCAGAACCTATGCAGTATCTTGTATAGGTACTTTTATTATCAATGCGCTTTAAACTAATTTCTGAATAACTCTGCATGTGAAATTATAAGAACTTTTTTTGTATTTAGGCTTATTACTTTTCAAATATAAGTATTAAAGTCAATAAGATGTTGAACGTAAAACAATATTAAAATAGGTTAACTTGTTGGCCATATTTGACAATATTTGGCAAGTCACTATGTCGCCGGTTGGTGAAAAGTGTTCAGTCAGCCCGAGACTCGAACCCGGTAAATCCATCTATCAAGAAGAGTTCTCTCCCCACTGAGCTAACCGGCCCGCTTAAACAGCTAATCATCAGCCACGCTAAAGTTCGGTACCGTGACTTTCTCCCCTGCCAAGTTGGTATTTCGATCTCGAATTCGAGTCACAGGGAACATGGTATAACCGAACCCGACGAACCCAGGGGCAAGTTCTATGATAACTGCAAGCGTCACGGTCCCACATTGGGCGCTACTGTCGCCGAGTGGTGAAAATTGTGCAGCCAGTCCGGGACTCGAACCCGTGACCTCCCTATCAAGGCGAATGCTTTTCCGACTGTGCTCACCGGGCCTTTTACACAGCTAATCACCAACTCCGCTTAGGTTCGCTACCGTCACAACTACTTACCTTTTTTATTATTGACTGGCAAATTACATTCTGTTTTAAATTATGTTTGAACAAAAGTTTGGTTGGCGACATTTGCCTTTACCTACAGGCCCAAAACTGACTTTCAAGTTTGGAAGACAATATGCATCGTGGTTGGTTGAATGTGTTCTTAGTTTAGATTTTGCTTATATTTATTTATTTGTATTTGTCTATATAGTGTTAGTATAAACATCGATTAATTATTTTAGTGTGCATCCATTAAAGCTTTTAACGTCAACAGCGTGTTTTAAATGATTTGTTAGTAATAGCGATATGTCCTACTTGTCGAGGAAAAGGGTATCTCACGCTGTTTTATTTTAACGGGATGTTTTGTTGATTTGACATCAGGAAACTTTTAGTTTAAACTATTGTTTAAGATTCAATTAACTATGTTTTCGCGTATTATATTTGAATTTCGAATATGTGACAAATGTTTTCGACAATTGTCACTTTATTTAACCGGAAACAAGCCCTTTTAAGGCTGAGTGTTATTTACTTCAAAAGTGGATAGAAGAGCTCAATCGTAACGTTTATTTAATCAAAACGCATCCACGATTCAAATATAAATTTATATTAAAAGCATAACTGTTTAATGAAGAAGTAATAAGTTAACATCTGTTTTTATATTATTCTGTAAACGCTATAAGACATCTACATCGAACAATTCTGAATTCGAATTTGGCTTCATACCGTTGTTTGCAAACTTTTAATAAATTCAGCCAGGTACGCAGTCTATGAAATATAATACAAGTCATTTTCCTCCTATATTTATAACCGTTCGGGTTAAGGACACTGTACATGTTTAAAAACCCGAGTCATCATGTTTACAACAACTGTCGTTATTCAATAACACTGCGTTATATTTCAGATTAAAGTTACTTTAAAACATGGGTTTCATCTCATTTATATGAACATCTTCATGTATGAATTTGCAGTAAAATACAACAGAATAAGAACAAAATATGTATTTTGCAACAATACGATTACTTTATAAACAGTTAAAACACACAATCAATCAATGTTGGCGTTTTATAAATGAACATTATCAGTTACCAAAATTTGCGCCAAAGTCGAACTATTACCTATCAGTCTATGAACACAATAAAACAAAAACAATACACATAGCGAGATTCAGTAGTCGAACAGTT
>VMBQ01006744.1:34190-54970 GCA_007657795.1 Dreissena rostriformis | reverse complement strand
TTTAAAGTTTTCACAAAATAGGCACCATAGAAGAATATGTTCAATTTTGTGACCCCCAGGGCAGGGTCATAGTTGACCCCAGGGGCATAATTTGAACAAACTAAGTAGAGGACTATGCAATGTCACTACATACCAAATTTTGTAGCCCTTGGCCTAATGGTTATGGACTAGAAGATTTTTAAAGTTTTCACAAAATATGCCCTATATAAGCATATATTCAATTTTGTGACCCCCAGGACAGGGTCAAATTTTACCCCAGGGGCATCATTTGAAGAAATTTGGTAGAGGACTATTAGATGTCACTACATACTAAATTTGGTAGCCCTAGGCCCAATGGTTATGGACAAGAAGATTTTTAAAGTTTTCACCAAAATGGCGTTATATAAGCAAATTTTCAATTTTGTGACACCCGGTGCAGGGTCAAATTTGACCCCAGGGGCAAAATTTGAACAAATTTGCAAGAGGTTCACCCCAGGAACATTCCTGAGAAATTTCATCAGAATTGGACCAGTAGTTTAGGAGAAGATGTTTGAAGAAAAAGTTAACGCACGACGGACACAGGACCATGACATAAGCTCCGCTGGCCTCTGGCCAGTTGAGCTTAAAATCATGTTTGCCAACAATAATCATCTACATTGTAGTTTTTGTGTTTTTATGACGTAAGCAAATCATGATTCTCACGAAAATACCGTCTCCATCAGTAACATGCCAAACAATTAACGTCCTATTCCTACTGTTGCAAAATGTACATATCTTTAATTAATAAAACTTTATGAAGCGTTTGCAGAGCTGAATTTTATTTTCATATAACGATCCTTTAGTTTTTCTCAGCTCAGATTGTTACATTTAGCGTAGAAAAGGATTAAAGCGTGCAAATGATCAGAGGGGAACTGCAAGGGTACCGGTATCACTGTAAGGGAGTTTACCGTGTTAGGCTTAAATAGGAACTTCAATCCACAGTTAATGCCCCTGGGCTTCAACTTCGTTTCATAAGACATTGATTCATACATTTTTCTGATTTCAGATAACTATTTTATGTACAGATTTAAAATGTTTATTTGCTGTGAACTGTAGAACTCTGGGTAAAACATCTTGACTCAGATGATTTTTAAATACATAACAACTTAAACTGAGCATCAAAACTTTGAAAACTTTTGTCAACACTTTTCCAAAACTACTTGTTTTTGTACCTTTTTCAAAATTACTTGTTTTTGTACATTATGACTGATCAATTATGGGTCAGGTAATGGCTGTGATAGTCTGTTATTTATTTAAAACGTTACAGCTGCTTTGGTTTTGTTTTTCAGGAAGCCTCTTCAAAGGCAAATATATCACTGTCAAGAAGCTCTTCCTTAACTTCAACATTTGTATATGCTTCAAACTGACTGCATAAGAGGTTATTTCACACTTTCCCTGTCAGCCTAAATTAAAGCCAAATAAAAAACATGTTAATTAATACATATAGATGCAATTTGAAAGTGTGCAAACTTGACATTAAATCTATAGCCAAATTAGCAAGTAATATATTATTTTTCAATTCAAACCACTTTTAAAACCGAAAGTAGGATTTCTATACGCATACGTCCATTTCGACAAACGCGATTATTTTTAAGTTTTAAAGCGCAAAACAGACGGATTTCACCTTTTAACCACAAGGTATATTCTAATTGACATAGATAAAATTAAATCTATAGCCTAGTTAGCAAGTAATATATTATTTTTCAAATGTTACCGCTTTTAAAACTGAAAGTAGGATTGCTTTACATAAACGTCCATTTCGAAAAAAAAACAACGATTATTTTTAAGTTTTAAAGCTCAAAAAAGATGGATTTCTACCTTGTAACCACCAGATATATTCTAATAGGCATAGATAAAATTAATTCTAGAGCCTTAAGTTAGCAAGTTATTTATTATTTTTCAAACGGTACCGCTTTTAAAACGGAAAGTAGGATTTCTAGACGTATACCTTCATTTCGACAAACGCGATTATTTTTAAGTTTTAAAGCGCAAAAAAGACGGATTTCTAACTTGTAACCAGCAGATATATTCTAATTGGCATAGATAAAATATGTTTCTTATTTATACTTTAATTAATTATGCCAAAAAAGGTGTGTGGCTTAAAGCCGGCCGAGTTGATATTTCTAACTACAATTTCCCAACTGACCAGAATTGATAGTATTTGTCAGATACATTCTAAAGCTTAACACTTCCATACTGATTTTCGCAAACATTGTGCCAAAACATGCCAAAAGCATCAACAATACGAAACCTTATCGTGTACATAAGGAATCCTCAAGACTATTATTAACCTGTGACGTATGCTCGCTTTGGGTCACGTGAGCGCCAATTTCACGTGATTTTCACTTCCGCGCTATTCAAAACACAGAAGAACTACTAAATAACACGGTTTCTCCATGGCAAATGACGTTGTAAACAATGTTGCAATGGTCACGTGGTTTGACGTGTGACCCGTACGTGTTTAAATTTAGATCATTTCTGTCCATGGACAGAAATTAAAAAGCCCTATCTTTCTTCTGAATTTGGGCATTTCTCGACCGATTTTGACAACAAAAATTGCACATCTGACATAAATACCATCACATTTTGACTCATTATCACTTTTTTGCGACACATAACAAAAATGGGAAAATATACCAACATCAACTCGGCCGGCTTTAAATGGTTATAATGCAACATCAAAACTGACACTTGGGAGGATTCGGTGTTGATTTTAACCAGTTGTACTTTCCAACCATTTATATTAAAATTAAAAATTTCCTGTGTTTTCCCGTCATCTGAAATCCCCCATAAGAAGTTATAACCTAGTACATAAAACATGGATGTACTCAATTAATAATGAATTAGCACCACTTTGCGGAAATCTTGTCCATTACTTTAAAAAATATATATATTTACTCTCTTTTGCCCCAAAATAACAATTTTATTAAGGGAGATTCTTCAAAAAATATCAATGCAAGGCTGTTCTAAAAAAAATAAGGATTTTGTATTCAAACTTAAGAACCATTTTAGCTTTTTTCAATAATACTCCATTTAAGAATTTGAAAGAACAACTTTGTTTACTAACACGTATCAAGGCCGTTGCAAACCCTGATAAATGACAAACTAAAATAATGCTAATTTTTATTAAACAAGCTTATCATTATTTTTTTTTCAATTCATTCTTTCATTGATTCTTGGGTATTAAGTGCATCACAATCATATCAATTATCATATTTATGATATTATTATAAGTTATCAACAACCTAAGACCAATTTTTATCTACCCTCTTAATGGAATTTTTTTGAAAACTTGATAAAGAGTCTCGGTTAATTCATGTGTAAGCAAGCTTTGAAAGAATGAAGCGATAATCAATACTAACAATTGTTTAACTAAACTTGTTCAAGGATTTCCATGAAAAATACCCCAAAATTGCTAAACTGCATTTTTATATCAGATAAAACAGGTTATGACAAGAAGGTTGCCATGTACATTTAAAGGGAGGGATATCGACAATGTTTCCTAATTTAAATATAGACATTTGAAAGATATTGAAGCAATTTTTTTTCACAGTTTTAATTTACACACTGTTTCAGCTAAAATAATAAAATGATATTGATAATAAAAAAAAAAAATATTTGTGAGGATTTGAACTCATGCCTACAAAGTCATCCAAATTAATTTAGAATTTCACAACACATAGCAGTACTTCATGTGATGTTCAATCTTAACAGTTTTACTTTTACTCCACATTTTCTTGCGTCCAGGAAAATGTTATTGGAACAAGGGCTGTTTGTATAACATGCATGCCCCCCATATGGGCTGTCAGTTGTAGTGGCAGCCATTGTGTAAATACATTTTTTGTCACTGTGAACTTGACCTTTGACCTAGTGACCTGAAAATCAATAGGGGTCATCTACCAGTCATTATCAATGTACCTATGAAGTTTCATGGTCCTAGGCGTAAGCATTCTTGAGTTATCATCCTGAAACCATTTTACTGTTTCGAGTAACTGTGACCTTGACCTTTGACCTAGTGACCTGAAAATCAAAAGGGGTCATCTGCCAGTCATGATCAATGTACCTATGAAGTTTGATGATCCTAGGCGTAAGCTCTCTTGAGTTATCATCCGGAAACCATTTTACTGTGTCGAGTCATTGCGACCTTGACCTTTGACCTAGTGACCCGAAATCAATAGGGATCATCTGCTAGTCATGATCAATGAACCTATGAAGTTTCATGATCCAAGGCGTAAGCTTTCTTGATTTATCATCTGGAAACCATTTTACTGTGTCGAGTCACCGTGACCTTGACCTATGACCTAGTGACCTGAAAATCAATAGGGGTCATCTGCAAATCATGATCAATGTACATATTAAGTTTCGTGATCCTAGGCATACGTGTTCTTGAGTTATCATCTGGAAACCATTTTACTGGTTCAAGTCACTGTGACCTTGACCTTTGACCTGAAAATCAATAGGGGTCATCAGCGAGTCATGACCAATGTCCCTATGAAGTTTACCATGACCTTGACCTTTGACCTAGTGACCTGAAAATCAATAGGGGTCATCTACCAGTCATGATCAATGTACCTATGAAATTTCATGACGCTAGGCCTAATTATTCTTGAGTTATCATCAGGAATTCATTTTACTGTTTCAAGTCACTGTGGCGTTGACGTTTGACCCAGTGACCTGAGAATTAATAGGGGTCACCTGCCAGTCATGATCAATGTACCTTTGATGATAAATATTCAGACTAGGATTCATCTTAATTAGGTCACAAAATTTAATGAGGCATTAACAGTATTTAAAAAGTTCTAAGATTTCACATGGTGGCCTAGTGTTTTA
Organism: Dreissena rostriformis; assembly: GCA_007657795.1. Classification (NCBI taxonomy): domain Eukaryota; kingdom Metazoa; phylum Mollusca; class Bivalvia; order Myida; family Dreissenidae; genus Dreissena; species Dreissena rostriformis. Next base: position 50,122 of record VMBQ01006744.1, on the reverse strand, counting down.
AACCATAATTTCCATATTCAACCTTTGCCTACATATTGTCATGTTCTAACCAAGTTTGATCAAGATTGAATGATTCATGTGATTTATATAGCGGTAACATGGGTTTTCTAATATTTGACCCAGTTACCTAGTTTTTGAAGGCACTTGAACCAGATTTTAAAAAGACATAAATATTGTCAGGGAAACTTTCTGACCAAGTTTGATTAGGATTGATTCATATATTTGGGTTCTGGTGTAAGTACAACGTTGATACAAAACCTCCCTTTCTCTGTTGATAAGTATATGACTTATGAGCTGTCAATGAGCTTATTAGGTCAAACATGAAGTCAGATGTGAAAAAGTGCTGTTAGCCCAAAAAGATGTACACCTACTGCAACATAGAAAATGTAGACAAAATCAAAGTAAATACATGAACATGTGTCCTTCCAAAAATCACATCACGTTCAGACAAAGACGTATATAGTCTATGAAGAGGTCAAAAGACCATTATTATGCAGATGGTTGAAAAAACTGTGGTCAATATCAACACGTACAGAATATAAGTAGCTCTGTGGTAAGATCAAAGACTTCTGAGCTGGATATAGACTAATAACAAAACTCTGTTTACCGGTACTTGCATTTTCAAAATAACTGCTAAAGTGGTAACAAGGTTTCTATAAGATTTGACCTGGTGACATTTTTTTTTAATGCAAGTGAACCAGATTCAAACTCAGCCTAGATATGCTCTAGATGAACATTCTGGCTAACTTTCATCAAGATTTTTGTAGTTATTTTAAATTGGATAAAAAATGTGGCCTCCAGAGTGGTTACTAGCATACAGTTGAGGCCGCACGTCGCAGGACCTAGGGTGATCACAACAGCTCACCTTGAGCACTTAATGTTTAGATGAGCTAAAATGACGGCCAAAGCAGTCTTCATGCTTTCCCAACTGATTGAAGCCTGGGAAAAGATCGCTTACCTGGGACCCAATGAAAAGATCTGCCAAAAAAAAAGGTTTCACAACCTTTTCCTTTAATTTGAGATACTGGCCTGATTTTGAAAAGACATAACCCACTTTCAAACTTGTCCGAGATATCATTGGGATATCATTGGGACAAATGTTCTGACCAAGTTTCATGGGCATTTGGTAGTTTAAATCATGGACTCTTAAGAATTCTCAATGTAAATGTTGATGACACATGACGGAATAACAATAAAAGGTGATCACAAAAGCTCATTATGAGAATTCTATGTTAAAGTGAGCTAAAACAATGTGTTTTAAATGTCTTGACCAAGTTGCAAAAATAACATTTTATTTAAAATATGTGCTTCCATTTTTATTTTTTTTGTCAGAAAACAAATATAAGCCAAATCACTTCCAAATGTCCTGACATCACTGATCAACCTTCCATAGAAGAAATTTCAACGTCATTTTTATGAGCATATAACTGAGAGCATTTGAAATATATTTAAAAATTAAAATATTATTGATTTATAAATCTTCTATCATATATCTGTGTTAAATCTTGGTTAAAACATGTATGGCTCCTTTATGGCACCATGTGTGTACCTTTAACTGCTTGCAAAAAAATATTTATTCAAAAAGAATTTAACGCTCTTTTATCACAATTTTACATGGTTTCAAAGTTCAATTTGTAGAGATGTCAGAGGACAGCTCGCTCCACTATTCAAAGGCTTAGGTTTAAATCCTTACTATTCTATCAAAACAAAGTCTACGGTATCAATATTGCTTTACTACAGAATCCGAATAGTGCCATCTTTTATCTCACCCTTCTATTATCAAGGGCGACACACGAAGCGATACACGATATTTTGCGTGACACACGAAGCGACACACAATATTGTGCGCGATACTCAAAGCGACACACAATATTTTGTGCGACACACGAAGCGACACACGATATTTTGCGCGATACACGAAGCAACACGGGAGAATGTACCACAAAATATTGCCCTTGTGTAGGTAGCCCAAAAAGTGATATATCGTGGTAAATATCGCATGTTGCTTCGTGTATTGCGCAAAATATTTTGTGTCGCTTCGTGTGTCTCGCAAAATATCGTGTGTCACTTTGAGTATTGCGCAAAATATCATGTCTCGCTTGGTGTGTCGCGCAAAATGTTGTGTGTCCCCCTTTGAACACGAGACACGATATTTTGCGCGATACTCAAATCAACACACGATATTTTGCGTGATACTCAATTCAACACACAATATTTTGTCGTGTGTTGCCCTTGATGAAAGAAGGGCGAGAATATAGATGGCACTATCTGGATTCTGTACTGTACTGCCTTAGGGTTTTACAGGAAATGTCAAGAGTCAGCAAAGTACTCAGTGTACCCCCTTTGCAGATTATCTGGATGTATCTGGATTGCAAAAAACGCAGGATATGTGTGTGGATTTTGTTCGATTTAATGTCTTTCATGTCTATGTAAATTCGGTCTCAAAAAAGTTTGAACATTGGGATTTCTTTTTTTCTCTGAATCTTAATTTCGTAGATTGGTCTACCCATGAAACCAATGAAAATTAATTTCAAGAGAATTATAATTATATTTCTGTTTATGCAATTACTTGTTTCTGTTTAACAAATTGAATGACTAATTAGATTACAACACACAACAAGCCAAAGGTGTTCAGGTGAGCTAATAAAAAAATCAAACAATGGCTTGAATTTCTGAAAATCTGCTGATAGTTCACTAACAAGAATTATTACAAATAATTCGTCCTTGAAAGGTACACGTGAGCACCAAATGAGATCAGTTTGAGGAACTATCTTGGTTCACAAACAAGTACTTATTTTACAGATTTATCTGTGTTTAACTTGCGAAGTTCTGATTGACAGGTAAGAAAAGTCTATTTCCACAATTTATTAATGTATTTTTATATTTGAAATCTGTGACAATATTAACATTTATTTAGCTTAAATTTTGCAATTTTGTATGTCAATTTTCAAACAGTTTAATGATTAACCAGTGCTGTAACTTTTGTGGAGACATAGCCTGGTGGTACCGCGTATCGGTGTATTAAGCCTTTGTCTTCAAGTTAAAATGTGTGAATAATCACTGAATATAATAGAACAAAGAAAACACATCAGTTTGTTTTAGTTTTACCTTTTTTCTGAAGAAATTAAGTTTAACTTTGATATGATTGGAAACTGTATCTCCGATATCGGCTGCTTTCTACTTACGGTCTGACGTCATTTCGATTGTTATGAAGTACTGCGTATCGGTGTATTCATGGTCAGCTACCTTTCAGATTACTAAACTAAACTTCAGATATTTCATTGCTGTAATACATTAGAGTAATTTTTAGTTAAACAAAATACAAACACTTTTACCTTTTATTTCATGAGTTTGTGTATTAATTATGTGTATTTATAAAACAATATATGCACATTATAATAAAGTGATTTCCTAGAGTCCTGTCTCTCAGTGTACTCTGGTATTCCATACATCCTTGCAGCTTTGTAGACTGACATCCCATTTTCTCGGACATCATAGTAAGCCTTTTCAATTAGACTTTAATTATATTGTCTTCTCTTCGGCTTACATTTGGTGATGGAAGGCAACTGAAAATAAAAATATATTAATTAGAAACAACAAACGAAAATATCAAAGAACAAAGCAACATTTATTTAAATTGACTGGTATGAAGTTTTAGCTAGTAATTATATTCGTAGTAGCATGCCCAGTAATTTAAACGCGTCATCTAGCAAGCACATCGCATTGTGAGGTCATTTTACGATTGAATGCTTCCATTCCGTAAAAGAAGCTATCAGAAATACTGGAATTGTCAAACAATCCTTAACACAACTTAATATGGAAATGTGTAAGATTTTGTGAATTACATCGTATTTTGTTATAAAATAGATCTTACTTACCCGTAGATAGACCATTTGTGGGATATTTTTGTATTAAATACCGTGGGAAAAAATTGGAAACAATCGGCACGGAACTAATAAGTCCTGGGCAGATATTTGGCATGTTTCGGATTACATCGATACGTCGTACCCACCGATATGCAGTACTCAAAGTATACTAATTATCCCACAAAATGCACTATAATTAAAAGGGCTCTGACATTAAAAATTAGGGTCTCCAAATAAAACCTCACCAAAAAAAAAAAATTAATAACATATAATAATGGATTGAACAGAGTGCAAATATTCAAAGATAAAATATAAAATGTATTTGAAGGCTCTTGTGAGTTTGATAGTCTGATTCAGAGAATCATTTCTGATTCTGAATTTATTTATGTGATTAGAATTTTATATTTAAAAAATAAATAATTAAAAACAAAAAGAATATTTTTCATATAATATGGATTGATTGTGTATAATATGGATATTAATAACAAGGCTACTGTAAAGTTGTATTTACTGAACACTTTTTTTATCCCAAAATCAAGTGTTGCGTGTTATTATTACAATAGCAATTTAGAGTAATCTTCCAAACATCGGGTCACTTTCCCAAAGCGGGTTTCAGCTATTGTAACTAGTAACTAGACTCTCATTCTTTTTTTTTATAGTTGATATATACTGTAAAGAAGACAATCTTAAATGTTTTAAATGTGACAAAAAATTTAAAAAAAGACAAGCAGAACTATTGAACCATTTTTGTGAGTGATTTCAGTTATTCATCTACATTCATCCACAAATTGACAAAAAATGTAAAAAATATGTCAATGCAATAATGTTTAAAGTGATATTAGACGCATAATCTAACAATATATAGGTGTCTATCGCAGCCGTTGTTTATTTTTGGTGTTTTAACTTCATATACACTTACATTTGTTAATGCAGCATCAACATACTAAAACAATATCCCGGAAAGAGAAAAATAATGCATTTGAATATCAACTGTACTTTCGTTTTTGACGTAAATAATTAATTTTGGTAAGTTTAAAATCTTTGACTCACCGCGAAAACATATGATAGTTCTGAAATTATTAATACATTAACCTTCGCGTCTCTGTCAACCACATCTTCAACCATGCTTCTTCAAAGAAATATGTTGTAAATGAGGTGCCAGTAAAGTGACTTTATGAGAAAGACTCAAATCGTATAGCTTTCGTAAATACCAGGGGCGTACCTAGGCATACGGCAGTACACACATGCGTATAATTCAGTTTCAAACTTGAAAAAATGAAAACTTGAAAAATGCAATAAAAAGTGAGGGCTAAGGGGGGTTAGGGGTATAATTATGTAAACAAGCAAACAAGACGTCCACTTTTAGAAAATAACCGTGGGTACAAAACACAACACAGTCTTAACTCCAAACATACAAAGTTAAGTTTTTTTTCACTGATGAGGGGTAATAATCACTGTGTAGACTCAACTCGTTTTACGACTGTGTTGTCGCCCTTCAATTTTTTGGGAACCAATATTTGGACACGGGTACCAGATTATGTTTACATGTCACAGATTTTCAAAAATGTCGGCGAACGCTCCGCTTTATCCAGATGTTTTTAGAGATAGCGTCAGCGAAACATTAGATGATACTCTATAAATCTAGCATTTCTATGAATTTTCACATTTCTGGACGTTCAAATCATGATAAAATGATAGGGAATGCCCAAATTATTTTTCATTCAAATTATTGTAGGTATCTTTATTCGAAATTGTTCTTCACTATTTAGTTTATATATATATAGCTATATTAAAAATCAATGACGTTACTAAGTAGTTTCCCCTGTAGCGCAATCGGCTAGCAGGTCGTCATTTTGTCCCATTATTGACCTGAAGGGCAGTAGTTCGATCCCCACAACAACTTTTCACTTTACTTTTTTTTCTTCTAATATAACCATTTCCTAGTTTATTTTTTATTTTTAATCTCAGTAGAAAAATATAATTATCTTAACTTTATACCAAAACTAGCTCAAACACTTAAACTTTTAATTAAGGTTTATTTTAAGTTAATCCTGCATCGCATTGAATAAATTACACATAGTCCAAACTGGTTTTATTGAACGAGTTAAATAAAAGTTTAGCATGCTCGCTCAATACTCAGCGAGCATGTTGTTGTTTCATTCAAAGAATGTTTCTTTTACAGTTTAATTAAAAACGAATTTAATTTTCTGTTTACCAAATACCCCACATAAAATCAGTTTCAGCAGAAAATAATGACGGGCTTAGTTTTTTCCTTTTATCGGTCTTTTTCAAGCAAGAAAGTGACGAGTTAAATTGCCAAAACGTGGCTGAAAGATAACACCAAAACGCACCATCTGCAATAAATTTTTACAAACTTTTCTAGGGGGAGGCCCCCCAAACCCCCCTAAAAGGAGGGGGAAACCCCCTCCCGCACCTACCCCCACTCGCAGCTTCGCTGCTCGGTCGTGCGTATAGTTGAAATAGCCTCAGGAACGCCCCTGAATACGCTGCAGTTCCGCTCGGCTTAGAGGACTGGGTTAGTCATGTAAAATATTGAATATAATATATTTTTTTTTAAACAACTGCTAGCAAGATGAGTTGCAGATTATTGGTCAGTTACCAGATTTTAACTAACATTTTAACTAACTCTTTTCACCTGTTAATTCTTCACAGCTCAATTTAACAGTGAAAAATGCGTCTAGTATCACTTTAATGGATCCTAAAAAGCAATTACACGATGATTTATACTTGTCGCGGAAGAAAACTTTTATGCATAAATAAAATAGTGCGATGTGCTACATGTATGTCAAAAGTCACATGGTATTTTCACGCAGCACAGGTAGTTGTTAAGAATAAGATGCTATAAATAGATCAGGTAAATTCAAACTACTGTAAGCCATTACCACCCCTTACTGTTAATGTTGCGCTTAGTATAAGCCAACTTAAAGTTCAGATTGGAGAGGTTTATAAAGAACAGGATCAGACTTTTCACAGATTTTTAAGAATCACTCACGCTTTACATGCACATTCTACACACAATGATTTTTTTTTAAATTATTGACAGCGATGTCTTCAAACAAAAACAAAGGGAACTTGAACAGTTGCACAAGCAGCAGACAAATTGTATTATAGCATTGTTACAACGTTTTGCAATATACCCGTTTTGCAATAAATTTATAAAATCACACATTTATTTGCAATAATTTTATTGCAAAACGGGTGCAGTGTCTTATTGCACAGTGAAATTTTAATACCAATCTGTTTTACAATCAAAGTATTGCATTTCTGGGTTTTCTTCGCTTAATATAATTTTTGGTCAAATCTTACACCTCTGTCTTATTATATACAAACTCCCTAAATACGACATTTGAATCTTTCTTTCAGCGTTTCAAATCCATTTGAATCGATAAGTACATGTGTAATGAGTTTATTGCGGAACGAGTTTAGTGCAAAACGGGTTGTTATAAAAAATGCACATTGCACAACACCGCAACCCGTTTTGCAATAAAATCTGTGCACTTCTCGGTTCCCAAATTGGTGAAAATCACTTCATATAATTATACATTCAGCCTTGTTTTATCATATTTACCTTGCAGACAACATGTGAAACTTCCTTTATACCGTTTCAAATCCATATCAAACAATTAGTATACATGTATATGTGATGATTTTATTGTGAAACGGGTTGTTACACAAAATTTATATTGCAATAAGACACTGAAACACGTTTTTCGAAAAAATAAATTGCATTTTTTGCGTTATCTTAGCTTTAGTACTAAATTTTTTCAAATCACTTTCGATACACAATTTCTGTGTTGTTTTATTGTATTAAATCTTGAATTTCACCACCTTCCTTGTTTTTTAATTTAAAGTCTAAACTCACAGTTTTGTCTATTTTTTAAAACAATATTATTTTAATACAACATTTGAAACTCCCTTTTTACTATTCAAATCCATTTGAATTAAATTTTATTAATTAATACAAGAGTGAAGATTTTATTGCAAAACGGGTTTATTGCAAAACAAGTTGTTATACAAATTTCACATTGCAATAAGACACTCCAACTTGTTTCGCAATAAAATTATTGCAAATAAATGTGTGATGATTTTATTGCAAAACAGATTTATTGCAAAACGGGTTGTTATAACAAATTCAAATTGAAATAAGACAATCCAACCGTTTATTGCAAAACGGGTTGTAACAAAGCATCATAAAACAAGGTATGTTTCCATAGAGCACAGATGCCCCATCATTCCACTTTTGTCTTTCAAAACTCCACATTCTTAAAAAAACTCAACCTTGATCTAAAAGTCATGCACGTAGACTCACACCAAAAATCAGGTAAATATCTAAAAATGTTGCGCACAATTTTCCAGAAAAGTGTTAGTTTAGAGAAAATTGTTAAGTCCAAGGCCTGAGTAACTTCATAAAAAATAAATGGACCAGATCAAAACTCCACCTTGATCTGTAGGACATGAAGGTAGACTCACACCAAAAATATGGTCTGTATCCAAAAATAAATCCAGCAAAGTTTTATTTTAAAGAAAACTCTTAAGGCCCTAAACATCGTAAAAAATAAATGGACCGGAACAAAACTCAAACTTGATCTGTTAGTCATGCAGGAAGACTCACATACCAAAAATCAGGTTATTATCTCAAAGTGTTTCGGATAAAAATTCCAGAAAAGAATTATTTTAAAGAAAATTCCCAAGTCCTAGGCCCGTAACTTTGCCAAAAATCAATGGACTGGAACAAAACTCGAACTTGATCTGTTACTGATGCAGGTAGACTCACAAACCAAAAATCAGATAAATACCTCAAAGCGTTTCGGAACTTCGTCAAAAATTAATGGACTGGAACAAAACTCAAACTTGATCTGTAAGTCATGTAGGTAGACTCACATACCAAAAATCAGACCGATTTGCTATATGCCACCGGTAAAAAATCAATATTATCATTCACACAATTTGCAAAATATACTGGTACTTAAATTATACAATATTATGAACAAACTGTAAATTTAACATATGTATTCATATGTCACCCAGTAACTTACATATACAAGGGAAGTCAACTGTAGCTTATTCTGCAAACATTATGGGCATTGAAAGACCGTGCTATATAAGAACAAAGTGTTGAGTTCCCTCTGTGTGAAAATCACATGTTTTAGCCATTAAAGTCACAAACCAAAATATTTGTATACAAACAAATGCAGCATCTTCTTACGCCTGTTCAATTTCAAGCACAATGAATATAAACATCACAAAATAAATAAAACCAAAATATGAAAATACATGGTGTGTTGTGATACATGCCAATCTCTAGGGATCTACAATAGATATCTTTAGTACGAACTTGAAATTTTGCAAGTATTTGTTCTTCATTGTTGTTCTAAATGGATTGATAAAAGCATACACTATTCACTTTAAACAATGAGAATTAAAAAAAGAAAACAATGAAAATGAGCAAATTTATTGATGGAACAGTCATTTATTGAATCAAAAGTTGCACCAAAAGTTTATAGAGTTTCATTTTTATGAGTGCTGTTATACAGTTATTATTGAAAAAAAACATTACATAATTGTGTCCTTTTGCACCAAACTTTAATGTCAACCAATAATTTGTGTTCAACTCCTAAGAACATTTCTTTTGGAACTCACTTTACCAAAAACAGACTTGGGTTTTGAACACAGTGCATTGTGGTCTATGTTTGTTGTTAGAGATCATAAAATAAAAGTGGTACATAATCCTTTTCATCATCTTACTTTTTTATCCCTGTCCTAATTTTTCCTGACCATAACCAGCCGCAGAACATTACCATCATAGTCAACAACAGCAGCAACAACAACAAAAACACTACTCTAACAATCATGTTCTTTTATCATCATCACCATCAAAACAATCACCGCCATTATTGCCATTGCCACAAAATGAGAATTTACAAAGCTGATTTAGAACATTTTTACCCTTTCAGTTATGCTTGACAAAAAAACACTGACAAATCTGACAGATGTGGCCAAATATATGCACCATTCTGAAATTTAATGGGGCATGAAAACCTGACCTGATTTTCCAAAGAGAAATCAAACTGCAGATTATTTTTACAGAATCATGAATGTCCATTACTTTTTGGCAAGAACATTTATTAACCATAATTCACTAAAGATTAGCATAATTTTATGGCATTTTGCCAAACCATGAAGTTAATGTGTTTCAATAGTAACCCACAAAGATCACATAACGAAATCATCAAAGAGAGCAATTTCAAACTTAAACAAATATACTTGTTTTGAAAGTACAAATAGCAATATACCTAGCAACGTGGTAAACAAACCTTCCCTATGTGCCTGGAGACAAAGCAGTTTACCAAATCATGTTCAATAAGCATTTGAATAAGCTTTTAAAACGTATGCATAATTGTAAAGGCTTCAAGTTTCATTGACTTGTCTTCATCAGGTTATAAAAATCAGGACCTAAGTCTTCTTATCTAACAAACACAATGACACAAAGCACTGCTAAAAATTGAAGAAATGCACTAAATACTTCTTATTGACTAAGAAAATCTGATTACTTATGCTCGGCTTTGAAGAAGCGGAGATTAGTGCTTTGCACCTAACCAACACTTAATAGAGTCGCATTCTGGTTGGTCAATCATTCAGTAGGTCGGATGGTGGGGCGTTAGATCATTTTGTTTCTGCATCTACAAAGGTTTAATTGTTCTTGTAGTTTTTTCACTCACTAGTCGCATATCCACTGCATGAAACGTGTGTTACTCAAGTGCACGTATATTCAAACCACACAATAGTGTTTGTAGATAAAAATTATACTACGGGAGATCACATAATATGTGTCCTCACATGGCTTATTTTAAGTTTATTTCTCACTATCAAAATATATGGTATATTAATAATTGATTCAGTTATCTTTTGACACATCAAATCACTGCACTTTCAGAGTCGCATCATGCGAAAATTGCGCAGTCTGGTCAGGAGCGGTGCTGTCTGCTATATAATCACGAAAGGTTTCGTGGTCTCATTAGGTTATGATCTTCTGACCAGACTGCGAGATGGGCAGGCTGGGCTATAGCTACGCTGGCAGCATATTGCAGAAGACCTATTTTTGCATGAAGTGGGTTTTAAAATCTCTTTGCTTCTTGTAATGGAACATCTAAGCAAAATACTGTTCGGTAGAAAATTGAGGTCATTGTGTTATTTGTAGCAAACTGGCAAATTTAGGTAGCCAATTCAGACTTTCAGGAACTATTTCCAGACTGGCTGACCAAGAACAGCAAACAATTCTGGTTAGATACTTAAACCTTTCCGTCTAATCATGACACTATACTATTTTGGTAGTATTTGTTTTCTCATCTTGAAAGCAATAATGCGTTATCAACGTTTATGGATAAAAAAGCAAGCAAGGTTTCGTGGGTACATATATATCTCCAGAGTAGCCTATTCAGTAGGCATATATGACAATACTGGATGGATTTACAGACTGGGCTGGAGCTACGCTGGCAGCATATTGCATAAGACCCATTTTTGCATGACACGGATATTTAAAAATCTCATCGAGTCTTGTAAATGGATCATCAAACCAGGATACTTTCCAATAGAAAATTGTAGTCACACTGTGTTATTTATAGCAAACTGGCAAATGTCGGTAGCCTATTCTGGCTTGCATAAGTCACATATGTGTGGCTAGATAATTAGATATTTCCCTTCTATCATGAACACTATATATTTCGGTAGTTGTTGTCTCACAATACAAGACAAATTGCATTTAACCGATAGGTTTTCATTCATTTCTTTCCCTAAAATTTGTGTTATTTGATATCTTGAAAGCAATACTGTGTTATGAACATAACTTAAAGGCGTTTCATCTTATCCTGACCTGACGATTTACTGAACCAGCCCTGAACCTGAAAGTCTTAGGGATGAAATTTACCGGCAATGAGAGTAGTCAGCATCTCCCTATACTGAACAGTGTTTAATCCTATACTACAAAGATGTTGCCAATTTTCTGGGGGATGCTCAAATCAGCCAATGGAATAAATGAAAAGTATTCATCCGGGTCTGCTGGCGTTATGTAAAAGGTCATTTAACGTAAAAATCTGGGTTAAACAGCTATGCTGAAAAAAAAATAATTACAGTACCATATCATGAAAATACACTGCATGGGAATAAATCTGAATACATTGTTACGCATTTGCCTTGAGGGAACTTCCTTCTGGATACCCAACATTTGGGCTATTCCAGTTTAAAGAGGGAGAGTTCATTGCAATTTAAACAACTGTTTATTCAATTGCATCCTTCAAATGGCGAGTCCCTTCACAAAAGCCGAAGTTTTTTGTGGGTAAAAAAAATTATCGTTGTTTTCTTATGTTTTCATTTCAGAATGTTCTGTCAGGAGTGCGGAACTAAACATACTGGAAGTGCCAAATTTTGTTCAGGTTGTGGAACAAAGTTTGCAGGTATGCTCATCTAATACACTGTTTGATTCATTACACTGTGACACAATATAATGGTGAAACTATGACCATATAAAAAGGCATGGACTAGCAGCTTTAACTTATCATAATGCATGTTAACATTCTGACATCAGTGTGCATTGTGCCTTTACACGATTGTCACATAATCAAATTCATTTTCCAGATTTAAACTTGGCCTAGACATTGTCCAAATAATTATTCTGACCAAGTTCACTCAAGATTGAGTCATAACTGTGGCCTCTAGAGTGGTAACAAGGTTATTCTTATATTTTTATATTTGACCTGATGACCAAGATTTTTAATGCACTTGACCCAAAATCAAACAGGGCCAAGATATTGTCAAAATAAACATTCTGACCAAGTGTAATCAAGATTGAGTCATTACTGTAGCTGGCCTCTAGAGCTCGATTAAAAATAAATCTAGATATTGTCTTTATAAACATCCTGACCAAGTTTCTTAACTTTTCGGATGAAAAAAGTGGTAACAAACTAAACAAGAAATATCTTTATTTAAGAATTGAATAGTATTTTTCTGCATTTCATCGGTGTATGAACTGTCGGGAAAATTAGGCCTAATTTGCATAAACGCTTACGGCGTTTATGCATAAATTAGGTGTATTTTTCCCGACAGTTCATACACAGATGAAATGCAGAAAAATGCTATTCAATTCTTATAATTACAACACAAAATGATCTTAAAGCTGAAATTCTGTCGTGGTAAGGGTCATAAAAGTCCTTTTTAATCTAGCGTATGAATCTATTTTCAGTTTCGGTTTCATCTCCGTTAAACGGGTATATCGTTGAAGTTCGCGCAAAAAATATAACGTCATTTCCCTATCGACCAATAAAAAACAATGCCATTAAGTTTCGCGCAAAACATAACGTCATTTTGGCAACTTGTTTATGACCAGAAAGTAGCGCCATGAATATTCATGTTTAAATTTGTATACGAAATGGGTTCATCGGAAAATTAAAAACCGGTCACATGAACAAATTATCCAATCAGAATGCAGCATTCATATGAATGTGACAGAAGTTGTAATTATAAAAAGATATGCGGCGTTGATTGTGGTTTGAGTTGGTGAAAGGTAAAGAGTTTAGTGAATGTGATCAAAGATAGCGAATGTCTTTTTCTGTGCAGTTCTTAGCTGCATCACACGCAGTACAGGATGTTACGCGGAGTTTTTGGGACTTTGTCTACATTATTACATATTGCTGATCATATATCTATAGATTCAAAACAGAAAGATAAAAAATAAAAATAAAAGTGAAATTAAAACATATAAGTCAACTGGCCACATGCAAAGTATCCATACATATTTGTAATATTTATACGCATGTTCTTCGAACAAACCTGTTTTAGTGGTTTGTCGGGCATTGTTATTTGAGTTGATTATTAACAGTATCGAGAATCATCGCGCTCATGCTTAATAAATACTTTATATTGGTCAATATGGTGGAAAAATTCTTGTTAAATTAATCAAAAATAATATTTATCGTGGTATTGTTGAAAACACATTAAGAATCTAGTATTGACATACTATAATTATATCGCCGAATATCTTCATTTAACATATTTCTGGTCTAAATAAAATTCCAGTTCACCTAGTTAACGTGATAGTGTATATTTTATTTAACGATCCTTTTACTGACCGCGAACTGACCCTGATACCTTGCAGGTTGGAATGCAATGCATTAAAGTGGGGTCACGATTCTACTGCTGGAACGAAGGCTTGTTTAAAACTTTATACTTCTACATGTTTAATTTCAATTTCGAAAACAATTAAAAAAGATTTGGCCCAAACGAATATCAGGATATGTAAAAACAATACTTTTATGAACTAAAATATACTAGAACACAGACAGCAATATGGTTGTAATTACTAAATATGGGAACATAGCCTTTAGGTACAAACGCTCTGCAGGCGCTGACAATCCTCTGAATATAAAGGGGCACACACAAACTGTATTGATGTCAAGAGTTGAGTGTAAAACTATTCTATCCATCAAGCCTTTTCATTCAAGATAAAATGGTTTCATGCTGAACACGCAGTCAAACCGTGTTACATGCTATACTACAAAGACGCGGTCATGTTTCCAATGTTCTGGGGGATTATGCTCACATCAGCCAATGGAATAAATGTGTATTCATTCATGTATAGCCGCGAGAAGTTTATTTAAATTTTATTGGACACTTACAAAGGTCAGGTTTAGGTTAAAAGCTGGCTTAGACAGCTACGCCGAAAAATACTGACGCCCGGTGATCACAACAACTCACATTGAGCACTTTGTGCAACCACTGGACTATTCTTACTTAAGTAAGAAGCTAAGGAGACTATTTATAAGGGACTTGTTCACAGATTTTGGTATGTTATGACATTTTTCATTAAATGCTTAAAATTGATAAATGTAAACATCGGACCTCAGCTGGGCTCGAACCACTGACCCTTTGAGTAAAAGTCTAAAGCTTATACCACTCGGCCCTCCATGCTGATACAGTTTCATATGCATTTTATACTTTATATAAGCAATCCAGGTAGTGTCAAAAAATATAAAGATAACAACAGAACGTTCCAAATTATTCTATCGTTTCGCGTTTGTAACGCTTCATGATTTTTTGGTTTTTAAATCGTCAAAAGATGCATATAATGGATATTTTAGAGCATGGTGAATGTTCAGTATTATTGTTTCCTCGCAAATAACAAAACACCAACAAAAATTTGCAAATCTGAAACAATTTATTTTCAATTTTGTCAATTTACCAAAATGTGAACAGGTCCCTTTAAAACTATGTTAGTTACATTAATACAATGTAGCACTTCTTTTCAAATTATAATGAAAGAGAATTAAAAACGCTTTATTATTTAATTGAGTTTAATGGATTATTACCCAGAATGTAACCAATATTTTTAACATTTTTTTTTAGTCAGGGTTGCTATTTTGCTTGTTTAAGTAAACAAGGGCTGTTTGTAAAACATGCATGCCCCCCCATATTAGCTGTCAGTTGTAGTGGCAACCATTGTGTTAATACGTTTTTTGTCACTGTGAACTTGACCTTTGACCTAATGACTTGAAAATCAATAGGGGTCATCTGCCAGTCATGATCAATGTACCTATGAAGTTTCATGATCCTAGGCTTAAGCTTTCTTGAGTTATCATCCGGAAACCATTTGTATGCCCCCCTTCGAAGAAGAGGGGGTATATTGCTTTGCACATGTCGGTCTGTCTGTCGGTCGGTCTGTCTGTCGGTCCGTCCACCAGATGGTTTCCGGATGATAACTCAAGAACGCTTAGGCCTAGGATCATGAAACTTCGTAGGTACATTGATCATGACTGGCAGATGACCCCTATTGATTTTGAGGTCACTAGGTCAAAGGTCACAGGTCAAGGTCACAGTGACTGGAAATAGGAAAATGGTTTCCGGATGATAACTCAAGAACGCTTATGCCTGGGACCATGAAACTTAATAGGGACATTGGTCATGACCGGCAGATGACCCCTATTGATTTTCAGGTCACTAGGTCAAAGGTCAAGGTCACAGTGACCTGAAGCAATAAAATGGTTGACTGGAAATAGG
>VMBQ01006744.1:7576-31396 GCA_007657795.1 Dreissena rostriformis | reverse complement strand
CCTTGACCTTGGAGATATTGACGTAATTCTTTCGCGCGACACACTGTCCAATGATGGTGAACATATGTGCCAAATGATTCCAAAATCCCTTGATGAACGACATAGTTATGGCCCAGACAAGCTTATTTATGGCCATTTTTGACCTTTGACCTCAAAGTGTGACCTTGACCTTGGAGATATCAACATAGTTCTTTCGCGCGACACACTGTCTAATGATGGAGAAAAAAATGTGCAAAATGATTTAGAAATCTCACAATGAACGACAGAGTAATGGCCCGGACAAGCTTATTTATTGCCATTTTTGACCTTTGACCTCAAAGTGTGACCTTGACCTTGGAGATGTCCACGTAATTCTTTCACGCGACACACCGTCCAATGATGGTGAAGAAATGTGCCAAATGATTTTGAAATCCTTTAATGAACGACATAGTTATGGTCTGGACAAGCTAATTTTTGGGACAAACAGACCAAAAGACCGACAGACTGACCGACAAAGTGACTCCTATATAGCCCCCATTACCTGTAATGGGGGTATAATAAGAGTAAAGATTACATTTGAAAAGTTAAAGATTCAATTTTGTATCATTATTACTTAAATTTTTCAGGTCATAATCAACCAGTTGTTCCATCCAGACAACTGAAGGGCAGAGATGGTAATGTAGAAATCATACTTTTTGTCAGTTATAATATCTCTTCCATGTAGATGTACGTAAATTGATGTATCGATGTGTAAAAGAGAATCATATCAAACTAAATCAAAATGCAGTATTTTAAAACATGATCTATAAATGAGCAAACTAATGGTTGATATAATTGATAGAAAAAACATTGCATTATTTCATTTTTTCATTAAAAAAAAATATATAAATCAATAAAAAACAGATGGACTCTCCATGATGATGTGTCTTGTCAATGTAACCGTTCATGCCATCTTCAGGTAAAAGGTTGGGAACACTGAAAGGATTGTTAAATACTGCCCAACCAGTAAATATGCCCTCCTAATTAGAATCAGTAATAGACTATTATTAATAAATAACAAATATTTAAATTATTACATTTTATTCAGATTTAAGAATTCTTTTGGCTGGACAAACTGGTCATGGAAAGAGTGCAACCGGGAATTCACTTTTGGGGATCACAAGAGAAGAAGGATTTCTTGATCAAATGAGCGTTCAATCTGTCACAAAAGGGGCTAAATCAAAGGTATGTTATAATTTATGTTTGTAATAGAGCATACATACAGTCAAAACTGAGAACAGTGGTCAGTCAAGGGAAATGACCAAAGTGACAGATGTTGTTGACAAGTGACCGCTATTCTCGGATCGCCACTCTTTAGATGGTTGGTCAGTTGGTAGTATTGCTACGTCGTTACCCCGACCAGTCGTTCGCACACTGTTAAAAACAAAGGCTTATTGCCGACAACTAAGCATTAACATATATAATTTCTATTGAATAATACAGAATAATGTGTGATATATTAATTAAATTTCATAACTATTTTTTTCTAACTTAAAACTAAATCTATGACTTAATTAACAATATTGATCAATTTCTTTATTTAATATTCGTACAAACTTTTGAAAATTCCTGCAGATATATATTCTAAAACTAAACCAGCGAGAAACATTATAATATTACTGACATGATAAGAAAATAGAATTAATTTAACCTACAATTATGTCCAGAATTATGAAGGTAATTCTATAATATATAGTGTTTGTGCACATTACAACTAGTTAATAAGAAAACAAAAATAATTATGGCAATCTGTGTTGGATGCATACAATTGGCCTGGTGTCAACGAAATTGCTCAAACGCCTATGTCGCCAGGGTCGTTATATGGCTAAGGCAGACTATTAAAGACATCAGGCAAAACTCTACTGTACATTTTATTATCATTTATACTACATATTATCTAATTGTGTTCCTTTACTAAAAGCTTCTTACTAAATATGCATTCCATACAAAAATTGCTGTTTTTAAAGTTATAAAGCAATACATTAGTTATGGTTAAGGACAGAATTTCTTTTAACAGTGAGAAATAAAACCAGTTAAAGCTCAGCCAAGACTTTCTTATAATGTTTGGCATGATGGTAAAATGGTTCTTACGTATAAAATCGAATAAATATTAATTACAAAAACATTAATGAATCAAGCATCAGAAAATTCAAAATAACAGTCTAGATTGAGCGTTTTCATGATAACATACCTGGAATTTACTTAGGTAATAATGATATCAATCCTTGGTAAATAGTGTTTCTGGTCAGAATGATAAGCATGTCTTAAAGTTATGTCGAATTAAATCTTCTTAATCTAATTAAGATTAATTAAAAGAAGTAAAGACAATGAATTTGCCTCATTACAATTTATATAATAGACTTAAATTGAATTGAAGTTGCCAGTGAGGTTAACATTCTGCTTTTTAATTTAGTTTCATGATTAATTTTTCAACCAAAAGTCAAAGATGATTCTAATCTTCCGTGTCAGTTATATTCAGTACCAATTTGAGTTATTTCTGATTGATTTATGATGACTGCATGTTGATGCAATTTTGATCAGTTGTGTGATCATATTTTTTAGGATTATATGACAGCAAAAATATTGTATTGGGCCCAGGATTTGGGCCTGTAGGAAACCATTTGTGACCTCAATTTGTTACTATTTATAGGTATATCATGTATTACATGTTGATATTAAATTGCACAATTTAATTCAATTACGTTCATAAAAAAATGGTTTTAATACAGGACAGTCAAAATTGTCAAAAAACTTTGTCAGTGTCGAAATCCCTCGAAAGAAATGTTTTAACAGATGAATTCCCATTACTTTTCAATACAATAAACATTAATATATTTAATTTTGACAAAAACACATGCCTCTGATAATAAGCAACACATTTGCAAATATAAAAGAAACGTAACAAAAATTGGTGGTGCTTGACAAACAATGAAATCAATTAAGCCTATCAAGTATGGATGGGTTGAATTATTTCATAGCAAAATTAAATCAAGGTGTAAGGATGTATCAAGCAGTTTAGTTTATGCAATTTTATTTTAACTATAACACCAGTTGTGCAAAGGGTGATCGCATTTTGGGATATTGGAATGAAATCCACCCCGAAGTTAAAGATGTTTTCAAAACACATGCTTCAAGCTTTGAAAAAAATATATATTTAAGATTTTCTATTAAACACATGTAACAGAATTATAATAATGGTCATAACACATTCTTAATTACTTTGAACTTCCTTTACAACACACTTATTGTTTATTCCCAGATTGTATTGAATATACATCATAAGACAATTAGGTGAAAGTCTGCAAAAGGCAATAATTGTTTTGCTTAAAAAAAAAAAAAATGCAAACAGTTTTAAAGGTACTAATGAGAGTTATGGTTCTTGTACTCTTCCTTTCAATGTCCTTTAACAATTGTACACAGTTTTATTAAAAAACCTTCAATACTTCAAGGAAGCATATAAAATGCTCTGCTTAATTGTCTTGTTAAATGCTTGACCTGGTGACTGAGTTGTGTACCCCACTTGAATCAAACTTGGCAAAGAATTTTTTTATACTCTCAAAATAAACATACAAAATTACTCACGCATTCAAATGTTGTCTATTTTTGTCCATTCTAACTTTGACTCTTGTAAACCTTATAGGGGCTTTAACTATAATCAAACAAAAAAGTAGAGGCTGATGACAGGAATTAATGATAACAACTTAACTTTGCCATAAATGAATTAATTGTTGACAAAATTAAGCCCCAGACAGAGTACGGCCCATGTTCAAACTTGGCCTAGAGATCATCTAGATAAAACTTCTGACCAAGTTTGGTGAAGATCGGATGAAAAACTACTTGATTTAGAGAGAGGACACCATGCTGAATGTTTAAAAGGCACTAAGTGACCCAATGACCTAGTTTTTGACCTGGCATGACCCATGTTTGAACTTGGCCCAGACATCATCTAGATACAACTTCTGACAAAGTTTGGTGAAGCTCGATCGGATGAAAACTACTTGACTTATTAAGCGGAAACCATGCTGAATGTTAAAAACTCGCTACGTGACCCCGTGACCCAGTTTTTGACCCGGCATGACCCATCTTCGAACTATGCCTAGACATCTTCTACATGTAGATACAACTTCTGACCAAGTTTGGTGAAGATCAGATGAAAACTACTTGACTTATTAAGCGGAACTATGCTGAATGTTTAAAATGCACTACGTGACCCCGTGACCTTGTTTTTGACCAAGCATGACCCATCTTCGAATTTAGCCTAGACATCATCTAGATACAACTTCTGACCAAGTTTGGTGAAGATCGGATGTAACTCTTTGACTTATTGAGCGTAAACCATGCTGAATGTTTAAAACGCACTACGTTACCCTGTGACCTAGTTTTTGACCCGGCATGACCCATCTTCGAACTTGGCCTAAACATCATCTAGATACAACTTCTGACCAAGTTTGGTGAAGATCAGATGAAAACTACTTGACTTATTGAGCGGAAACTAATCCGGACGGACAGACTAACTAACTAACAAACTAACTAATGGACAGACGGACGGATGGTGCGATTTTAATATGCCCCCAGAACCATATTGACCATATTGAACATATTGACCAATTTATTAAGCATGAGCGCAATGATTTACAATACTATTAATAATCGAATCAAATAACAATGTCAGACAAACCACTAAATTCATTTCATTTCCATTCTTCTTGTGTATTTATGTTCTGTATCTAAAGATATATGATCAGTTATATCTAATAATGTGAAATAAGCCATGGGAAGTGGCACATTTCACAATATCAAACCATTAAAAATGACACTTTATAATTTATTTGACAGAGTAAAATGCAAGAACCGATTAGTTATCAACTGAGTCTGCTGATACCTGATCGGTTCTTACATTTTTATGCTTTAGTTTGCCCTATCTTCTGGTAATAAATACTAAACTCAGTCATATAGGGTAATTTTTAAGTTAGAATCTGGTTGTTTACAAAGGATTTGAAGTAAAATGTTGTATGCAAGCATATGCTTTCCAACAGAAAAAAAAGTCTTTTTTATTTTAAGATGTCAAAAGTGACCATATATTCGGATATTAACTATTTTGGATGACATGTTAATTTCTTTTCTTTTTTCTTCTGTTTAAATCAGCCTAATAATATATGATTTATTTTTTTATGAAAATGGTTACACTGACAGTGCCAAGGAAGTTGAAATGGAACCAATGGCTGATCAGTTTAGCCAGTAATTTATTAAAGACTTACATTTCCAAATATAATATAAACCATGATGTGTCTTCATTTTGCTGCCATTTCAACTTCCTGTGTCCACAATATTCTTCCTTTGTAAAAACAGCAATTCATGAAAAGTTCTTCATTAGTTCTTAATAAAAGGCAAAAATATACAATATACCTTTTTTGAACCACATACTAAGTTCAAGTTCATGAAAAGTTCTAGATCAATTATTTAACCAAATGGGGAATAATTTTCACAATTTTGTTGTTGAATCATTTACATTTTTCAGATTCATGAAAAAACCCTCATTAGTTCTTTAAAACAAAGTCAAGAATGTCTTATGAACAATTCATGAACCACATAATCTGTTAAGGTGCATGAATCGTTCATCATTAGTTCATGAACCAAATCATGAATCTTTCTTGATTAAAAGGTGCATGAATCGTTCATCATTAGTTCATGAACCAAATCATGAATCTTTCTTTAATAAATTATTAAACCCTCTTGTTCATGAACCATTTTTCATTGGTTCATGAATGCGTGTTCATGAACCATTCATGAACTTTAGTTCATGAACTTGCTCTCATCAATTTCACGAACTTATCATGAGCTGTTCATGAACTGTTTGTAAAGTGCATGAATCATTCATGAATTCATGAACTTCAACTCGCAGGGGCGGTCTCCACACCAAACTTTTTCTTTTTCTATGTTTAAAACGTACTTCATGCTGGACACAGATTTGCCCTGGATTTGCTCTGGACCTCCTGGTCACATGTCTAGTCAACTTAGAGATGCCATCTTTTTGTATGTTATATGTCATGTGATGCAAAATTATACCTTTTTGTACACTTTTGCATACTTGCTTGGTCATCCATTAAGAAACTTGCCCAGAAAAATGTGTAACAATGATATCTTTGACCATTTTAGAACTGGATTATGTGCAATTAGAAACTATGTTGAATCTAGTCAAGGATTATCTCTATAGAACTTGCAGAAAGAAGTGCCGTATTTTAACTTGAGTTACAATTCATTCCCTCAGTTGAGCAACTTACATCCCTGTTAGATTCATTAATGTGTTTCAAAAGACACGTTTTTCTTTTTATTGAAGCAAATTGAGTTTTGATTTAAATACATCAAATGGATATAACTTTATTGCAGACAACCTGTAGATTTGGAAGGAACATATCAGTTGTGGACACACCTGGACTCTTCGACACAACCTGGGATGACTCATTTGTGTACGACCAATTAGCTGATTTAATAGGGATGACATTGCCAGGATTTAATGCTATCTTCTTAGTTATGTTACCAGGCCGATTCTCTCCTCAATTGGTGAAAACAATTGAAATTTTCTTTAAATTCTTTGGAACGGGTGTGAGTCAATATGCATTTGTCATTTTCACTCACTTTGAGTCAAAAGCAGAATTTCAAAATTACATTCAAAATGACTCAAAAAATCCTGCAGACAAGGGAAGGGAAGCATTAGAATATCTCAAGACCAGCTGTCAAAATAAACTGTTCTTCATTGACAACAAGGCTGAAAAACATCTTAAAGATGAAATGGTCTGGGACATATTAAATGCTGTAGAGGAAACCAATGCCAGAGCTGTAAAACCATACTTCCAAAACAAACATACAGAAATGATCAAGCAAAAGGCTGAAGAGTTTTATCGCATTCAACGCTGTGGTCATGGAGCTGAGCGGTCCAAAGAAGGTAATCACTTTTAGTGGTAATACCTTGTGTAGTATTAATACATTTCATATCTTATTGAGTTGTTTTCTGGGACTGTCCATTAATTGCTAGGTCTTTTACTGATTTTCCGGGACATGAGCATTAAGTATAAGTCCAAAAAAAGTTCTTATTTTAAGTGCGCCAAAAACATATTAATGTAACTTTCAAATAAATACATTACACCCCCCGCATATAAGTACCTACCCATGAAGTCAAAAAGTGAAACCTCCATTAGTTTTTAAGATATGATGAGGGCAAAATGTAAGTTCACCAAAAAGTGTCACTATCAGATGACATAAGCCCATGAAAATGCTGAAGTTGAACGTGTTTTATGGCAACATTTGACTCTTGACTTCTAAGTGTAACCTTGACCTTTGAGATATGGAGTCAGGTATTATTAGCAACATTTCGTCTATGATGGGTGGCATTTGTGCCAAGTAATTTCAAAATTCATCAATAAACAGCTAAATTACAGCTGAGAGAGGAACATTGAAGCTGTTTTATGGATGAAATTGACATTGACCTTTTACAAGTGACCTTGACACCTCTAAGGTTGGCGTATGGATGTCCCATGCGACATGTTGTCTTACTATGTTGAAAAATTCTGCCAAGTTATGGCCAAATTTGACATTTGACCTCTGATTGTGACATTGACCTTTGGGTTAGGGAGACAGATGGTTGACATCTGTGCCAAGCTAATTGATGATGGTTGACATCTGTGCCAGAATATTTTAAAATGAATGTTTAAGTTGTTTAAGGCCAAATTAAACATTTGATTTCCGAGTGTGAAATTGATCTTTAAGGTATGGAGAAGGGTGTTTTAAGTGGCATGTTGTCTTGTAATGGTGGTCATTTATGGTAAGTTATTTCAATATCCAGCCATACATGGCAAAGTATGGCTGAGACTGGAAATTTCACTTTTTGTTATTATAGCAGAATTTTAAATTTGACCTCCTAGTGTTACCTTGACTTTTGCCGTTGGAATACAGGTGTTACAGGCATAATGCCGACTAGTTATGGTGTAGAAATTTGCAGAAATTTAATGCAAAATCCATTCGTATATGGCAAAGTTATAGCTGAGACAGGAATTTTCAATATTTGTTTTTTTTACAAATTTTACCTTTGACTTATAAGTGTGCCCCTGCCCTATGAGGTAGGGAAACTGATGTTGCACGAAACACTTTATATATATGTTATATATGGTTATTATTTTTTATAAGGTATTTCAAATTCCATTAATACATGGCAAGGTTATGATTAAGACAGGTTTTTTTTTACATCTTGATGGAACTATTTTACTTTCAGCTTCTAAGTGTGACCTTTTGAGGTAGGGAAACTCAGCCCAGGCAAAATGAAAGTCATACAACCATGATATACCATGGTTTACCATGACTAAACCATGGCCGACCATGGTCATATGACCATGGTTCACTATAGCAGACCATGTTTTGTTAAATGGCACCACAGTCTTTGGCCATGGTCATCATGGCCATGGTTTACCATGGCAAAATACCATGGTTGACCATGGCAAAATATTATGGTAAACCATGGCAAAATACCATGGTTGACCATGGCCAAATACCATGGTCATGATGACCATGGTAAAAGACCGTGGTGCCATTTAACAAAACGTGGTTGGCCATGGTCATATGACCATGGTCTACCATACCATGGTAGACCATAGTCATATGGCTTTCCTTTTGTAAAACCGCACCACGGTCTAAAGTGGCCATGGTTTTGACAGAAAAAGGCTGATGATTACTGCTGGAATTTCTGCAGGAATTTCCTGGAGAATTCCAGGAAAAAAGTCAGGCTTGATAGTTCTCTTTTTTTTTTAACAAAACAAGAAATAAATGGCAGTTTGACTTAAATAATTAACTTTTTGGCATTAAACACTTGTATGGAAAGGCTCTTACTTTAAGGGATGTGTCCAGGGCCATTAAATTACCAAAAGAACTTAAAGATACAATTCAACATTGTAATAAAATCATTAGAATTGCTGACACTTCATCGGCATGTTGGCAAACAGTTAATGAGTATGAAATGATTGGTTATGCTTCTGATTCTGTTGATGACAAAAACATTCATAAAGCAGAGGAAAGAGTGATACAATGTAGCAAAAATTGGGAAACATAAGTGAACACAGTGCCAAAGAAGTTGAAATGGAACCTGAATGGCTGATCAGTTTAGCCGGTAATTTAATAAAGACTTACATTTCCAAATATAACATAAACCATGTGGCTTCATTCAGCTTGTTTCCGTTTCAACTTCCTGTGCGCACAATATTCTTCCTTTGTAAAAACAGCAATGCAATTTACATGTTTGTGTTCTTGATATAATCTTAAACTGTTCTTGAAATAAGAGGTCCTTAAAAAACTTTCTTAAACTGTCCTATTAATTCTTCATTGCATATTTTATGTAAATGAACACCATGGGAACACTAACATGAAAATAAAAGTAACTTTGCCGATCATTGTCCATGTTTTAATTTACCATGTCCAACTATGGTCTGTCTTTTGTCACCATTGCCGACCATGGTCCATGTTTTTGTGACCATGTCCAACCATGGTCCGTCTTTTGTCACCATTGTCAACCATGGTTAACCATGGTCACCATTGCCGACCATGGTCCATGTTTTTTGTGGACATGGCCAACCATGTTCCTGATTATGTTCCACCACGGTTTTTGATGGCTGACAATCAAATACCATGGTCAATCATCAAAAACCATGGTCTACTATGGTCATCGTTTCGCCTGGGTGGTGTAACACATGTCAAATTGTATTCAGAATCTTGAGTCAGTGAGTTGTGCGTCCTCCACATTTCTAATGTCAATACTCTTGTGGCCACATTTATTGTCCAATCTTCCTGAAACTAGTTAAAACAAGAGCACCGCCTAGCGATGCAGACCGCTCATCTATTCGTCAAAGTATGAATCGAATCTGATNGTGTACCTAAACGCAAAACTTAACCGGACGCCGACGCCGACGCAGACGCCGACGCCGACGCTAAGGTGATGACAATAGCTCATAATTTTTTTTCAAAAAAGATGAGCCAATAAAAATACACAAGTTCCAAACTGGGTCATGTAAGGTTGAAAACAAGGTTACTAGTTAAATACAACTAACTGATTAAAGGCTATTTTACCCTAAAGACTTTGGTTAAAAACAATTGCTCTAGCACACTTTTAACATCTGATAAGAAAGCTGTACAATCCAGCTTTTATGGGATTACAGAATTCTATGGTTGCAAAGCAGTTATGGGGCTAACACAACACTGTTAAACATTTAATTTTTCTACACACCAATAGGAGTCATTACATATTTTAACTATCTCAACTGTCAATTTGTGTCTCAACTGCATCTTTGCATCTCAATTACTCAGCAACTGATGTTGAAAACAAAGTGGGAAAACCTAAACATTTTTTATGCCCCCGAAGGTGGGCATATAGTGATCGCACTGTCCGTCTGTCTGTCTGTCAGTCCGTCTGAAATTCCGTCCCACTTTGCCTTAAGGTTTCGATGTCCTTTTGATAAATCTATTAACTGTAAGCCATTTTAATGAAAACATCTGACACATTCCAAATTATTTAATGGATAAGCATTCAAAGCACTTTTTTTTCAGTTGTAAGTGATGATTAGCTACTACCCAAACTTTATTTCAGTTTATTTCTTTGTTATTTGTTTTATTTAGCTCCTTCAATACAATTTTCTTTTGTTATTGGAATTTGTGACAAATACTGGAAAACTTTGTGTCACTTTACATCATAGAACATGAAACACTAAAAATAGATAATGTGTCTGTGCTTGTTAGATCTAAGGATCCTCCTAGTTGGCCTTCCTGGACATGGAAAAAGTGCAACTGCAAACTCTCTTATGGGAGACAACAAGTTTATTGAAAAGCCATCAACATTTGGAGAGCAACACCTGCAATGCCAAGTAAGAACAACACCTATACATAAAATCTTTTACATTAATTTGAAAATTATATAGAGGATATTTGTTGGATTAGGTGGATATTTTCTATGATCACGAGTGAATTAAACTCAATATTCCACCTAATCCAACAAATTTTCTTTTTATTTCATGCTTTTTCACATTATATACATTGTTAAAGAGTTTAACTAAAGAATGTTGTTGGGATAATGAAGTCATTTTGTCAAAATAATGACGTCATTTCACAGTAAACAGTGAAAATTATCGATAATTTTCACTGATAATTTTCATTGTTTGAAACAGTGAAATTATCAGTTTTAATTCACGGATATTTCTCTATAAACCACCAGAAAGCATTAAATAAAAATTATTAAGCACATTAAACTCACTTTTAACTGAAACCTCTATAAACCAGAATTCTTTGAAAACCAAAGATTTTTGCTCTGGTTCTGTTTCTGCACCTTCATGGATTTTTTTCCGGCATGTTTTATCCGCATGGGTTGTTACAGGAACAAATGATCCTATTTTACTGAAACTTTATGCAGTGTCCTTACAGGGCGGACTTGAACTAATTGTCAAATGACTTTTGCAGAAACTTTTGATCTTTCATTAAAAATTATTAAATTAGGAAATTTTCATTGCTGTTCAAGATTTCTAAAACCAGTTAGTTTATTTCAATGACCTTTTATTGGCAGCTAACCTACTATGAGTGTTTATGTGCAAATTGTCAGGTGGTTTATCAGGTCAACCAATTGATTGACAATTAAGCACATTTAAAG
Source organism: Dreissena rostriformis (assembly GCA_007657795.1). NCBI lineage: Eukaryota > Metazoa > Mollusca > Bivalvia > Myida > Dreissenidae > Dreissena > Dreissena rostriformis. Next base: position 19,704 of record VMBQ01006744.1, on the reverse strand, counting down.
GGAGCATTTATCAACTTCATTTTAAAAATTGTTGTGTTTTAGGATGGGAAAATCTTTGAGCGTTGCATAAGGATTGTGGAATTCCCGATGAACTCATACCAAAATGATGAACAAATTAAAAAGCTAGTGTTACAAGCAGAGAAAATGATGCACCCAGGATTTCATGCTGTTTGTTTCGTAGTGGATCCAAATAAGATGTCAGAAGTGAAATATCAGTTCCAACTAATTATGGAGTTCTTTGAAGATTTAGCGAGTGAATACGCTTTTGTAATCATGACGTGTACCAAAAATGAAGAAGAATGCGAAAGCCATGTTCCAACAAAAAGAGATCCCAAAGGTCCAGGAATCACATCTGTATTCAGGTTTTGTAGAGATAAAGCCTTGTTCATGGACAATAAGGCCTCACCAAAAGTTAAAGAACAAATGAAACAAGTAATTCTCACCTACATTGACAGCGCAAATGCTGCAAAGCCCATTCCTCACTTCAGCTCACGTTTTAAGGACGCAACTGCAGCAGCTGAAGCTCAGCTCCAAGAGCAAATGAGACAACAAAAAGAAGCTTTTGAAGCATATAAAATAGAAATGGAAAGGAAACAAGCAGAACAAGCCGCAGCGCAAGCCGCAGCGCAAGCAGAAGGTAGATGTACAATTTTGTAAAAAGTTGTATCAAATCACACTGCATGGGGTCGGTTGCTTTAAACAGTTTATTTGGTTTACACAGTATCAGGTTCTAAAGATTGCCTTGTAAGAAGAACGTGATTGTGTTGTGCAAAATAACAGTTTTTAGAATGTACAACTACTTGTTTCTATTCTAGTTCAAATACATTGTGTTTAAGGAAAAATGGAAGGTAAACAAATTGTGATAAAAGAGTTAAACATCAACAGAAAAATAATGCACATTGCATTGATTTCTAAGTCTATTAATTTGTATTCTTGGAAAAGTAAAAATAACAATTAAGTATGACAACAAAAAGTAGTCTTTTTCATACATTAAAATGTTGTAATATTCTTCTTATGTATTATTGTTTGTATATTTTAGTATGTATTGTGCAAAAACATTGACCTCAGATCCAAATACCAACTGTCTTTATAGCAATTTGAATTGCGAAAACATGTATCGTAAAAATATGTTGTAGGCTAAGAGTCTGTTAATTAATACAAGGAAGCGTTCCTTAAAAAAATCTTATTTAAGTAAATTTTGATGTGTTATGATCATGTATTTACATTTTTTTCATTATATTTTTTATTTAAAAAAAAATAAAAAATAAATACTGTTTTCACTCTATACTTTAATCACAAACATTCTCTCGATTTGCACAAGAATCATTTCAGCTGAGTGAGTCAGGTCAATTATTTTGCACGTGTGCACATTGTTAGAAATGTAGATTTTTGTATTGGTCTACATTCATAACTTACTCGACAGAAGTTTGCATTTTCTAAAAAAAACTAAATTAAGTATATATTTCACTATGTAAATAAAGTATTTTATCTTGAGATGTCAGCTTTAATTTTTTGAGTACAAATGTATATTAAATCAAGTAAACATTAAATTTGTAGTTTGGGGTTAGTTATTTCATGACACAACACACAATGAACTTAAAATATAATGTCAAATAATGTCAAATAGATATAAACCATGTAATACCTGTAACATCGACTTACAACTGAGGCAGTTTGCAATCAATTATGATTTATGTTATGCTCTGGATTTTTGTTATCCATCATAGTGTATATGCTATCATAATTTAAAAAAAATTAAGGACACTGAGAACATCAACAAGATATTAACACTATTTAACAAGTATCATGAGTCATACAATTGAAAAATATGGTAAATTTACTCTTAATTAGTATAGACTACACCTTTTTAAATATTAGCCAATCCCATGTCCTTTTAAAAATTGATTGTCATATTAAAATTAGACATTTGTAACATTTGTAACATTTTGGATAACCTATGTAAGATTAAATTATGTGTGTGTTTCAATTTCATTGCTGCAATGTATGAATATCTAAGTTACAGTACAGCCCACGCGGAACCAGCAAAGTCCGCGGCTACGCCGCGGACAGTTATTTTAGTACTCGACGGAATCACGCGGCGTATCGACGAGTCACGCCGCATCGATCCGCGCTACCTCGCGTACTTTCGCGGAGTAAATCCGCCGCATATGTTCGCGGCGGATCGAGTGCAAAAATATACACCTAGATCTACATGTACATTTGTGTATCGCAGAAACCTAGATTTACGCTGAAGCAATTACATTTGTCGGTGTTTAATTGCTTTTAATTCATTCTTTGATTTAACTAATTAAAAAATTAAAGTAGTTGCAGTTTCACAGTTTGCTATTTTGAGTATTTTTTTTCGGATAAATGAATGCAACACTGTGTGGAGCAATTACATTTGTCGGTTTTTTAATTGCTTTCGCGGGAGGGCTTTTGTTTGCAGTTGCAGATTCACAGTCTTCTATGTTGATATTTATTATTATGCATTTAAATATTGACTGCAAGAAATGTTATTGAAACATTAAAAAAAGATAAATTAAATAAGTAATTCAGACAATTAAGTAACATGCAAACGCACCCAGAATTTCACTTTCATTTTCGCAAGGTTTTCAGGAAGTCCCCGGGAAGCACGTTTTTTGCATGGATGTGTGTATGACGCGATTAAACGATGCTCTGTATCGTATTGCATTCAATCTAAATTAAATCATTTCATTTTATGTTTTAATATAATGTTATTACGGCGCATTAAACGCACACAAAGTAACTTGAAGTACTTTTGCCGATTCTAAACATGACAATGATAAATGATTATTGCAATTTAATTAATACATGCCCTTGATACTCGTGTTGTGTCTTTATAAATTCGATTTTATTTAAATTTGCATTCTTTTAAAATAATAACTATTTCTATCAGGATTACAGCAGTTTCTTTAGAAACGGGAATGAAATCACTTAAAGCAAAACAAACAACATGCTTTTTTATTAACTGTTTTATCTATTTTGAATCTGCGCACATTAAATTAATTATGATTTTAAATATAATTATAATTGTTCTTTTAAAATGTATTGACTAACTAATCATTTTTCAAAGATTTTTATTTTATGATGCGCATCGACTCGGCGTCATATCGCGGACCGCGGCTTGCTTCGGCATGTCGCGGCGGACAGATGCGAAGTACGCGGCGAAATGCCGCGCGCCGCCGCGAACTGACGCGGCTTTGACGGCCGACTAGGCATCGACTCGATGCTCCATTCCGCCGCGGAACGCGAAATATGCTTGTTCCGCGTGGGCTGTACTGTATAATTATAAAATATTTAAAGAAATGTTCTCAATGTGAACATCTTAAGTGTGTGTGTGTGTGTGTTTGCATGGTATTAATTTGAAAATTATATTTATGTGTTTACATGCATGTTACAGACCATATAACAACTGAGACTGTTTGTTAAGTACCTTGATTGCATTTATTATTTCTTTGACATTAATCTTTTTGTTTGCAACTCTAAATCAACCATGCTTTTTGTATGCAATTATGAATCATGGTAAAATTGAACAACTTCAGCTTGTTTGTATGGATGAGAATTATTGTAATTGTATAATTATTATGTTAATATGTAACATGTTATTTATGCAACTTAAAATTTTTTTTTTTTTAGTAAGCCATGAATGATAAAATTGAAAAAGTGAACTTGTGTGTATGCTTAAGATGAGAATATGCAAAACATATGAAAACAAAATAAAAACATAAAATACGATAAAATACAAAAAATAGTTTATAGCAAGCTTTCATATACAATTTTGAGTAAATCATTATTATATTATATATCGTCTGTGCTTTGTATGTGCACATGTTAATTAACAATGTCTACATAACCAAGCAGTTATTAGGAAGTTTTTTTTAATTTGTAATTGAAGGGTCTCATCAAAATCAAATTTTAATACTGATCTTATATAGTTAACTTAAGCTGATTAAAGCTAAAACTACTCAATTACAGGCAACCTTGCATAAAATCTGGTTAATCAATGTTTGTGCCCAATAAAAAATGTTTTTACAAAGTTTTAAAGAAAATAATGTATTTTCACTGATTTTCAAATCATTGACATTAAATTTCTACGAGCATATTATAATATATACATCCAAAACATATGCGGAACAGATATTTGATGCTATACGATTCCCAGGTTGATGTTTGTTAGCTATAGAACTTCTTATATGATATATTTGTATGTTTTGAGCTCATTTCAGCATAACCTGCTTTTAATGGGCTTTTGTGTTCACATTTTGTCGGCCAAGAAATGTTCATCTCCAACGTTTACTATGTAAATCTTCTATAGCCCAATCTAAATCAATTAAATCAGGACATATGCCAAAATGAGATTTGGTCAAAATCTAATATCTCAAGGTCAAATTGATTTATTTTTTTTTAAATTTGTTGCATGGATATGACGTCTTAGCTGAGTAAAAAACATGGTTGTGTTCTGCTGGAAACATTTCTGCCAGTCAGCAAGGCAATTTTTCAATAAAGCTTTTATAAATTACCGAAATCCATTTTAAAGGCTTATGCTTACACTCTATTTGCCACAATAATGTCAAATCAAAATGAAACTAGCTTAGACTTTTGTCCCCAATGAAATATTGACCAAATATTTTTCATAGGTCAAATACAACACAAAAAGGAAAAATTACAAAAAGTATTTGAACACTGTTATATGTGGCTATAGGTCAGGCAGTGGCTCTCTGTGATCAAATGTATCAACACTTAACTTCAAACATCAGTATATACTGAAAGTAAAAAAAATCCATTTTGCAACCTTAAAATCATGTGAGTGACCTGGTGTCAATTCTTGGTCCTTTTTCCATGTGTATGGAGACGAGACTTTGTTTTATATTGTGTGTGTCTATGTTTATAGTATCTGGGTTAAGGTGTTGTTTATTATATATTATTATGATTATAATCATTGTTTTACTTAAGGGATATATAAATGGTATTTGACTTTTTTCTAGAAAATTAAGTTCATTTATCTTCAAAAAAATCTTTGACTCAAGCTCACACTTCATCAGTTCCATAGTTCTGTTACCATTTCCTTTCCACAAAGTAATGGTCATTTAAGTGATGTTTTAATCGCATGTCACATTTTACAAAACAACATTTTGTGATAAGTTTCCAACAAAGTAAATTTATAATTCCATGTCAAAGCCAAAACTAAATATCAACAAATATACTTATGCTGACAATGTTAACAATTTGATGACATGATTTAGAGTATGGCTATGCATAATGACTATGTTTTTGTAAGTACTTCAAACCTTGATATATACTTTTTGAACAATTTACAAGAATAATGTTCCTTTTATTATAACAGAACAGAACTTGATTCGTTTTCACAGGTTACATATATATACCATTAAGAACATAAAACATACATTAACCTTGTTTAATTTTATACAAAATGATAGTAAGAACTTTAATCATACTCTGTATTTTGATTTTGTATGACACATTAGGGTAATATATGTAATGGTACCTTTGCATGTCATCAGGCACATCATCAGGCATGCATATAATCTGGGGATGATTATGAAACAAAAACATTGCATTTTATGGATTTAAATTTTTTCAAGTTTAAAGTGCTGTCTTTTTCTGTAATAGGAAGCCTGAGTGTTTATATGTTTGTGATTTGGCATTTTTGGTATGCATAGTGACCATGTTACACTTAAGCAAGTCAAAAGTAAATAGTCTGATGCTGATGCTTTAAAGACTGGTAAAAAACTCGTTTAAATGATTTAATTTTTATTTGCATTTTAGGTGACTCTTAAATTTAGCTCCAAGTATGGAAAGATGATTGTTTGTTAACATAATTAACTCTATGATGATGGCATTTAAATAGTCCAACTGCTATCGAAATAAGGAATTGGAAAAAAAAACAGCTACATGTAGTAGCATTATACAGGAGTAATAGCGTGTCAACTTGTACTTAAACAATTGATTGTGATTATTCTAAACATGTATAAAATAAAGATATTTAAGTGCCTTCTCTGTAACAAAATATTAACTTTCTTGCAATATACCATTAATATGCCCCTTCAATGATTCCATGCGCTATTTGTGTCTATAAATGCCATTGGCATTGATAGCTAATAAAACACTCCTGATCTATAAAATATTTTTGGAAATAGTAATACAATTAGACAATGGTTTTAAAAAGACATCCATAACAAAATGTTGGCTTTCTAAATAATTAAAGAGAAAATCATATTTACTGAATAGTTCTTTATAGCCCATGGGATCTTGTGTTTAGCTTCTTTTTGTGTATCTAGCTTCTTTTTGTGTATCTTCTTTTTGTGTATCTGTTTGAGTCGTCTTTTTATAATGTTGTGTTTGTTCAATGTTTAAACAGCGTTAAGTTAAAAAAAATAGAATCCCGAGATAGTCCATCAAAAACACTTTAAACTTAATGAACAGATGTTGCAAATGATGACACATAAAGATCCACAATTAAAGGGAACAGGGTGCTGCTCTTTGATATTTAAAACACCCATTTTGTTAATTCAATGAGTATCTCTTAAATGCTCTTTATAAAAGGCTTCAAAGGGGTATTATTATGTATAGAATACTTATTACAGACTATTTCACAGATATATAATGATTGTTTTTTTTGAAATGTGGTGAAAAAGAGGAACCATTGTTGCAAGAGCAGCACCTTGCTCTTTCTTTCTGGATCTTTTCACAGTGAACAAGAGAATATAGACAAAGACCCATATTCAACAACCCATTCTTAGATTTAAGAATAAAAAATAGATTTACATTTAAGAACAAGTACTTTCCAGTAAGCATATATCTACAAGGCAACAATGCTTGTGTCATTCACAATATTTCCTAATTTCTAAATTAAGAATGTAGATGTGGTTACATAAAAGCCAAGCTTGACTCAACTGCAAAACTGTAACCACCTTATTATTTTAAGAAAATTCTATAGTCTAGATGGTAATGTGGGCCAAGATAATAAGATTATAGTCAATCCATGTAATGCCTTCATTTTGTAAATGAACTGGCTATCTTGCAATTACTTCACAATAACAGTCCATTTCTCAATATTTGAAGAAAACTTTTATTAAACAAACTTGTATTTCTTAAGAAATGGTAAATATTTATATACAAACTTATGTTGATACTGTTGTTTTAACATTGAACTGTATGTGTGACTTCCCTGCTTTCCAGTAGTTTATGATTTTCATTCTTTTGAAGCTCGAAATGTTTTTTGGGTTGATAATACAAAGATCTTGCATCATTTTTTAACTTAATTTTTTTTATTGACAAAAATCAAAAACTTAGTTTAGTTTAAACCTATTTATTTAAGCTTGATTGCATAGAAAGTACTTACTACTTATTCGAAACGCTCTCGAGTCCGTTTCCTGGGACTAGAACCAGTACTTGGTGTCTTTGGGGGAGATCTAAAGAGCGCTCCCACAATGGGGATCGAACCCGTGACCTCCCAATCGCTAGGCGAACACCATATCCATTACACCACCGCGATCTAAAAACTTAAGGTCATTGCAATTGAAACATAATAACAACAGCATTATCACATTTAGTTGAAAATAGTTTTGATATTCTTTTAAAATACAATTTTTTGATTAAAAAAGCTTGATTTGTCAATCGATACAAAATGAAAAGTTTATCATCTTATTTTCAGCAAATGTTTATTAATTTCCATAGATTTAATTTAATAAAAAAGAATGGAATTCTTTCATTTAAACCAGACAACTTAACTTTTGATTTTTTATTTATTATTCCATGTTATTTCTTAAGACTACAAATCACAAGGAGTCTTTTGTTTAGGAGCTTATGGTATAATAACATGAGTCAAAAATGATCTAGTGTGACATCTGAAATAACTTAGACATAATTCATTAATTGTGACAAAGAAACTGATCAAACTCTGGAAAGCACGTTATACATGTTATAGCTCTATATATATCTCCTGTATGTTTGAATAAACATTTCTTCTTAAAAGGTTTGTTTCTTATTGTATTAATGCAATCCCTCACTACATTGATGTTTCTACAAAATAATGGCAACAGAGCCAAAATACAATTATGAACGACTGATGATGCATAAAACGTAGTGTGATCACATTGAGCACTTTGTGCTAATGTGAGTAAACTGCCAAGCCCCTTGGCGCCCATGTTTTTAATTACACCTGAACCATTTTCTAACTGGCTAACAAATTTAACAAAGTTTTAATTAGATTGGACAAACAATTGACTTATGAGGTTTAATAAGCTTTTTCATTAATTTGACCTCAGGACCTAGTGTCTGACCTCATGTGACCCATTTTCAAGCTCAGCCAAGATAACATTGGGATAAATGTTCTTACAAAGTTAATGAAGATTTAAAATAAATGTGGGCTTCTGAGTGTTAATAAGGCCAATATTGATTACAGACGACGGATGATTGATGACAAATGACGAAGAACAAACAAAAGGCAATCACAATAGCTCACCATGAGCACCTAGGGCTCAGGTGAGCTGAAACAAAAATGATCTGAAGGGTTATTTACCTAAGTCAAAATTAAAAATTCTTGCTTAATTTGACTTCGTCCAATTATTTATGAGACAAGAATGTAGGTTAGATTAAAAAAAGATAATGTTGATGATTTGAATCATGATAATGATGATGAAGAATTCACAGTATTTTGAGATAAGAAAATAATAAATTTACTCATAACGATGAGAACAGTTTGTTTTAATTCTAAGGCACTGGATTCATTTTTTTTCACCTTAAAACTATTTATCATGTATGAAGTTGCAAATTTATGTCTTAAAGGGGTTGAAAGCTATGAGAAAAGATAATAATTTTTGAGGGAGTCGGATGTCTATACAGAATCATTCTGACGGTCTGAAGGCTTTTTAAAGACCAAATCCTATATGTAAATGAATAAAACTAATATTGTGAAACCATTATTTTTTGCCAAACATTAATTTTGCCAGTAGACCAATTTACAAATTTAAGTTCATTACACATAATCATGTCCAGTGTTTAAAAAATTAAAAGACTGAATTACTGTAGGCATGAAATACATTATTATCCAACGTAATCCACGCATGCATCCTGGATCTGTTTTGTAATCTAGATGAATCAGGTAACATTACAAAAAGCGGAGTACATTATACTGTGTATTAAACTGACATTGCCTGTAAAACGCTTATTCAGTAAAGCTGTAAAGATATCATTGACTTCGTTTAGATGGAATAATAAGGATTGGCGCTATTTGTTAAAACTTGATTTGTGTATTAATTGTGTTTTTCAGGGATGTTGCAATATAAAGCCAACACACAGCGGATCAGACTATTTACGCCATTAAAAGATGACAATGTGTAATCAAAGCAATTGAATTCAGCTCCGATACATTCAATAATTCACGTTATAAAACTTTTAGCTGTTCGTGTTGTAAATAATATGCTAGTTAACCATTTGAAGTCAACAGTAACAAACTCCTTTCACTGAAGATGCTTTCATTGGAACATCTTTTGTCATGAAAGTTTCATGTAAATCTCTTGAGTAAGTAGTTTGCTCCACATTTTTATATAATTGAATGCAAACAGACCAACAGACCAACCGACTGACAGAATTACTTCACTATACCCTCTGTCAGACTTAGTTGGTGGGGTCATGTGTGACCTTGACCACTGAGCTTGGGACACAGACATTACGAGTAAAAAAGTATCCAAACGTTATGGGAATATGTAGGTATGGTCTTAATTTCATGTTACAAGTGCCTGTGAGTCTATATTTCGTACCAAGTAAGTCATCAAATCAAACTGCATGAGCATAGGTCTAAGCATTCTCTAGATATCATGCAAACGCAAATTTGTATAAACTTCATGATCCAAGCCCCTTAAACCTTGACCTTTGACCTCAAAATCCCCCTTTCATCCAAGGTAAGCATAAAACCAATGTCATGGTCTTCATATTGACACTCCAACTACGGTAATACTAACTGAATCTTTGATGGGGACAAAATATTGCAACCTGTCAGAGTTACTCAGAGTTACAATTTGTGCGCTCTGCATTATAGCTGCCTAAAACAATCTAGTCATACATGAAGTTAGAAATGTACACCTAAATGCTTTTAAAGCTATTAATGTTAATAAAAGTAATACACAAATATATGCTGGGTTTTTTATAATGCCGCATACATTAGACACAGGTTGCTAATTGCACGCATGTTTGAATACCATTGCACATGGTGGTACCTATTAGAGAAGAATTGTATGTTTGAGTGTTTTAGGGTGTATATTTTATATGCTGGTATACACTGATAGCATATAAACAAAAACTGGGAGCAAGCTTTGTTTCATGTGCTATAAATATAGTGAATATTAATCCACCCTGACTCTTACTATAAAGGGACAAAAATTAACTTACCACTAATTCTGACCATGTCTCAGTCTTTTGCAGTAAAACTCCCACAAAGTACTAAAACATCATAATTACCAAAATTAATAAATAACTTCAACTTAATATTTATAAGAATTGTTTGTGCATGACTTAAAGCCAAGCCATCAATTGTAAACAACATTTTTTTAAATTGCATGCTCTGTTACCTTGACCTTTGATTTCCTTGTCTTTTCTGTTACAAAAGAAATGTGATTTTGACGTCTGACTGATTGACCTCAAAATCAAAAAGTTTCTTTCTCTTTTAAGGAATAATCACCATGCCTGTTTAAATTGGTCAGAACATTCTCTAGATATCCTGCAGAAAAAAATGTTCCAAGAAGTAACCATTCTTAAAAAGTCCTGTTACATGGACCTTTGACCTGTTTGCCTCAGAGGCTTTTTACTTTCCTCACACATGCCACCATGCAAATTTGGATTATTATGGCTCAGTGTTCTCTGGAAAGGTATTTCATATAAAAACTAGAAGTTGGATGTGTCGCCTGATGATAATGGGTTAACCAAGAAATTGGCCATTTTAATAAGTCTAAGTCAAAAATAAGGTCAAGGTCAAAATGAGGTTGGGTGATGCTGGTGTGTGCAGGGTGATGAGAGACAACATCCATGCAAGTATCAAAGCTCTGTAGCAAGCGGTATTGATGTCAGACCAAACGGTCAAAATGGGTTAACCAAGATTTTCGTACGGACGGACAGAACAGACACTATATGTCTCACGCATCATAGATGCCGGGGGCATAAGAAAAATCTAAAAAAAATAAAATGTTTAAAGTAAAGCTTAAGACATAGTAGTTATGAACCTTTTTTGGGTCGCGGTCGCAGATTTTGAAATCTAAACGCGGACCCTATGTTCAAGGTCAAGGTCACAGGGGTCAAAACTTTTATGCGCATGGAAAGGTCTTGTCCAGATACACATGCATACCAAATTTGAGAGCAATATCTGAAGGGACACAGAAGTTATGAGCTTTTTTTGAATCAGGGTGGCAGATTTCGAAACCTGAACCCGGACCCCAAGTTCAAAAATGTAATGCGCATGGAAAGGTGTTGTCCAGATACACATGCGTACCAAATATGAAAGCTATACCTGAAGGGACACAGTAGGTATGAGCCTTTTTCGAATCGCGGGCGCATATTTCGAAACCTGAACGCTGACCTCAAGTTCAAGGTCAAGGTCTCAGGGGTCAAAAATTGTATGCGAATGGAAAGGTGTTGTCCAGATACACATGCATACCAAATATGAAAGCAATATCTGAAGGGACACAGTAGTTATGAGCCTTTTTCGAATTGCGGTCGCAGATTTCGAAACCTGAATGCTGATCTCAAGTTCAAGGTCAAGGTCACAGGGGTAAAAAATTGTATGCGCATGGAAAGGTGTTGTCCAGTTACAAATGCATACCAAATATGAAAGCAATATCTGAAGGGACACAGAAGTTATGAGCCTTTTTCAAATCGGGGTCGCAGATTTTGAAACCTGAACGCTGACCTCAATTTCAAGGTCAAGGTCACAGGTGTCAAAATATTTATGTGCATGGAAAGGTGTTGTCCAGATACACATGCATACCAAATATGAAAGCAATATCTGAAGGGACACAGTAGTAATGAGCCTTTTTCGAATCGTTGTCGCAGATTTCGAAACCTGAACGCTGACCTCAAGTTCAAGGTCACAGGGG